>JAUNZM010002382.1:0-27516 GCA_033459285.1 Clamator glandarius
AGGAAAAGGGGGAACCTTAAAAGAAAAGGATGCTCTGTGTGAGCATTTTTCTTCAAGGGAAAGTGTGTGTGGGGGGGGGGTCATCAAGGGAAAGGTTCTTTGTGAGCATCCTTGCCGGGGGGGGGGACTTCGAGGAAAAGGGGGGGCTCTAAGAAAAAGGGGGGGCATCAAGGGGAAGGGTCTCCATGAGGACCCTTCCCTTTGGGGGGGGGGGGTCAAGGGGAAGGGGGAGGCTTAAAGAAAAAGGGTCTATGTGGGATTCCTTTCCTTGGGGGGGGGGTGTAAAGGCAAAGGGGGGGTTAAAGGCAAAGGGGGGGGGCTTCAAGGGAAAGGGTCGGTGAGAGCATCCTTCCCGGGGGGGGGGTGAGAAAGGGGTTTTGAGAGAAAACGAGCGGCTTCAAGGTAAAATCTCCGTATCCCGCGTGTGTTTCGGGGCGCGGGGGGGGGGGGGGACACACACACACACGCGTGGGCAGGGACACCCCGCAAAAGTCGGGGGGTGGGGTGGGGAGGGGGTCCTTTTGCTTCTTCTCTTTGTACCGCCCCCCCCCCTCCTCCCTCCCCACACCCCGCGATTCCCCCACGACGGGAGCCAATGAGCGCGGCGATGGGGGGGGGGGGGGGAGGAGGAGGAGGAGGGGAGAAGGAGGGGGGGGGCGGAGAGGGGAGGGGAGAAAGAAAGGGGGGGGCGTGTCGTGGTCGGATTTCTTAATGGGGCGCGGGGCTGCGGCGCATGCGCGGGGAGCCCCGATATGTTGGGGGGGTCGCGGGGCGGCGGGGCGCGGCGCGGAGCTTCCCCCGACGGCGGCCGAGGAAGAAGAAGAAGAAGAGGAGGAGGAGGAGGAGGAGGAAGAGGAGGAGGAGGAAGAAGAAGGAGAAGAAGAGGAGGTGGATGTGGAAGCGGAGGAAGCGCCGGGAAGGCACCGGCATGACATGACGGCTCCCCTCGGCCTCCCCCCGCGCTGGCCCGACGGCCTCGCCTGCCGCTGCGAGGAGCCCCCCCGGGAAAAAAACCGCATGGAAGGGCTGGGGCACTGCCGGGAGATGATGCCCCACGCTCCGCCGCCTCCCCCCCAGGGAGCCGCCTACGCCGAGCTGGGAGCCGCCGAGCCCCCCCGGCAGTGCCCGTCGGGGGCGGCTTCCAGCGCCGCTCTGGGCTACGGTTACCCGTTCGGGGGGGGCTACTACGGCTGCAGGTTGTCCCACGGTGTCAACTTGCAGCAGAAACCCTGCTCCTACCACCCCGGCGACAAATACCCCGAGGCCGGGGGGCCCCTGCCAGGCGAGGAGCTGCCGTCGAGGGCCAAGGAATTCGCTTTTTATCCCGGTTTTGCCAGCTCCTACCAGGCTGTCCCTGGCTATTTGGACGTGTCCGTGGTCCCGGGGCTCGGGGCTCACCCGGAGCCCCGACACGACGCTTTGCTTCCCATGGAAGGTTACCAGCACTGGGCTCTCTCGAACGGCTGGGACGGGCAGGTTTATTGCCCCAAGGAGCAATCGCAGTCCGCGCACCTCTGGAAATCACCTTTCCCAGGTAAGCTGCCCCGGGAGGAGGCGGAGGGGAGGATGCGCGTGTGCGGAGGAGCGTGCGGAGATGCGCGCACACACGCAGAGGGAGAGAGAGAGAGAGAGAGAGAGAGAGAAAGAGAGGGGTGTCTGCCTGTATCTGTAATTAAAGGGGAAGAAATGGCTCTGGAATGCCTCCCGTGCGAGGCAATGTGTACGAACATGCAAGGGGAAAGGGTGAAGCAATCGCTTCTGAATCAAAATACACGCTTGGGAAGTAACTTCGCCGTTTAATTCTTCCCTTTCTTCCCTCCTCCCTCTTGCCTCACCTAAAGAGCGTCTCTGGGTGCCTTTCCCTTCGTTTTCCCCACCCCTGTCTGCAGCTTCTCTACTCGCAGGAAGCTTAAAAATAAGGGGGAAAATTAATTTTATAAAGCCTTTATCTACCAGTTCAGTCAATGAGAAGCGTCGGGGGCCGGGACGGTAAATCGTATCGCAATTACACACGATTATAGGAATAGGTGTCAAATGACAAATGAATCTGCTCGGAGGGGAAGGAGGGAGGCGGAGGAGGGACCGGGGGGGCTCCTCGGCCAGGTCAGGGGGGCATCCTGCCCCACTGACAGCCCGGAGGGCAAAACTCTCCTTGGAGGCATCATTTAGCCCCATAAATCCCCCGCTCCCTTCCCCTCCTGCCCCCCCCCGGGCCCCGACGGGGGGAGGAAGGTGATGGTGGGTGCGGGGGGAGGAAGGTGATGGTGGGTGCGGGGGGAGGAAGGTGATGGTGGGTGCTGCCTCCTGGTCTCCCTCAGTCCCAGTTTCGCGTGGGGAAGGACGCAGGAGCCGCTCCTGGGGGTGGTGGTGGGGGAATAACCACAATGAATGGGGCGTGGGGGGACCCAGCAGCATCTTGGATGGGGAGAAGGGACCGATCGTGTTAGTCCTGAGGTGGGAAAAAATGGGGGGGGGTGGTGGTATTTGTTTTTCTTCTTCGGGACAAAGAAGGATGGAGGAATGTGCTTTCCTGGGAGATTTTAGGGGAGGCGGGGGGGGTTGGTGATGTATTGTTGGCTGCATGATGGATTTGTGGGTTTTTTGGGGGGGCTCTTCCATCCAAGGTGTATTTAAGGGGGGCTGGTCGCCCCCGAAGCTCCCCCAGGGACTCCCCAATTAACCCCTGCCACCCTTAATTGGGGCTGAGGGGCTGCTCGCCTCCATCTTCCAGCTGGGTTCGCACCTTTGCGGCGAGAAGCTTCCTCGCCCAGGTCGCCCCCAAACCCCGAGGGGCGGCTGGTAAAGGGACGAGGCTCCCCGAGAGCTGGGGGGGGAGCTTTGTGTGCGTGTGTCCGTCCCCCCCCCCAGCACCCACAGAACAGGAGGTGAAGGTGCTCCCCGCATCCCCAATAGCCCCTTCGCAAAGCACAGAGCATCTCCCCCTCCTCACCCCCTGCAAAAATCACTGCGAGGAAGGGCTGGGGTTCTCCTTGCAGTGTTGTCCCCCCCTTTTCCTCCCCCCCAAGAGGCTCCCGTGGCTGCACCGAGGCGGGGGCGAGGGATGCACTTGTCTCCCCCCCGGGCTCGGAGCTCGGGGATGCGCATCCGCGGGGATCCTGGAGGAGATTTGCTACTGGGGAGCCGGGAAAGGGATGGAGGGATGAGGAAAAGAAAGAGAAAAAATCGGGGGGGGGGAGGGGGCAGCTCTAGAGGTCCAAAATCTCCCCATCTGTAAGGTCCCTTTGCTTAATCCGCGCGTAGAGTCCGCGGGTTGACCTGATGCTCCTTGTCGGCCAAGAAAAAACAGGCTTTCCCCACATGAATTATGAATATTATGTTATTATTATTATTATACTGTTATTCCCTCGCTGTGTGCGTTTTCTTCCTGCCTTGTCTTCCCCCCCTCCACTCATTCTCTCGCATTCCTCTAGTCCTTATCCTTCTTTTTCTCCCCTTTCTTTCTCTCCGCGACGCGTAGAGTCCTAGGGACGCAGCATCTCCCCCTCCTCCCTCTTCCTTATATTATTTTAATTTGGTTTTTTTATTTTTTTTTTTTCTTCACCTCAGACGTGGTCCCCTTGCAACCCGAAGTCAGCAGCTACCGGAGGGGGAGGAAAAAAAGGGTCCCTTACACCAAAATCCAACTGAAGGAGCTGGAGAAGGAGTACGCGGCCAGCAAATTCATCACCAAAGAGAAGAGGAGGAGGATTTCGGCCACCACCAACCTGTCCGAGCGTCAAGTGACCATCTGGTTCCAGAACCGGAGGGTCAAGGAGAAGAAAGTGGTGAGCAAATCCAAGACAGCGCATCTCCACACCACCTGACGGAGGGCGACTTCGGAGAAGGGGCAAGGAGGGGGGAAAAAAAAAAAAAAAATAGAAGCGAGGAGCGTAAATATTTATCTGGTAGCTTGTATGGTAGCATCCACCGTCGGGACTCTGCTGATTCCGAGGCGTTATTTAAAATAATAAGAATAATCATCGACATCCGCCAATGCACACGCTCATCCCACCCCCCCAAAAAAAAAAAACAAAACCACCGAGCGCATCTTTGATTTATCCCTCTGACTGTGAAACCCCCCCAGTTTTGCTCTGAGGAACCCACCGATAAGGTTAAACCGTGTATATTTTTTAGAAGAAAATAATAATAATGATGATAATAATAATAAGCTAGGAGTGTAGTTACGTTAAAGGAGAGATGAACGCTGAATGTTTTCCTGTAACGCTGTATAGTCCGATCCCCCCTCCCCATATCACCCACCGATGTATAAATGTCTGGAGAACCCATGGAAAAGTCGCATCAGCTTCGTGTTTTCTCGGCGCTAGGGACCGAAAATAAGAATTCCAGCTCCTATTGTGGGGGAAAAAAAACCCAAAAAAAACAACAAAAAAAACCCCACACAAACAAACCCACAGCGCTCGGTACCGCTTAAACACCCCATTTTTAGGATTTTTAGGTCCCACATGGACGTGAGGTGCTGTAGGAGACTTTTTGGGGTACGTTCTCATGAAGGTTTCCCTGTCATAAAACTGGAATGCGTGGGCTTGGCTGCCAAGATGGAAAATGCACAATGTTGTCTGTGGGGTTTGTTCCTTTTCCCTCTCCCAACCCGGCTAATGATCGACAGTGTTCTTTGCATCTGTAAGAGCATCATTTATTATTATTTTTTTTTTTTAATTTTAAATGTCTTGTCTATGTATATAATGTTGTGGCGTCCAGATGATACGTACCGACTGCGGATGACATTTCTTAAAAATAAACCTCTTTTATTTGTTTTTTTTTTTTTTTTTTTTTTTTTTCCTGTGGTCGTTTCGCCTTGAGGAGAGGCTCTTTGTGCACCTCTTTGTGACCCTCTGCCTCTCCCCCCCCTCCAGCCTCCTCCTCTCCCCATCCCCGCAAATACAGCCCTGGGAGGGGGGGGAAAATTTCTGCAGGGAAAGGATTTGGGGAAAAAAAAAGGGGGAATCTGGCAAATTTGGGTAGAAACCGCTTCATAAAGGGCTCCCTGGAAGATGCGAGGGGCAGATGCGGGGTTCCCGGGGGGGGGAGAGAGTAAAAAAGCGAGAAAATAAATAGAGCCAGCCGACTGCTATTTTTTTTTTTTTAATTTTTATTTTTATTTCTACTTCTCCCTCTCGGTTTTATTTTTTTTTTCTCTTTATTTTGACCTTATTCCACCCCCCCACCCGCAATTACCGCTGCCGAAAACGCGATGACTTCTCAGAGACGCCTCTAATCTCTTTAAATCTCCCTCCCCAGGGACGCGCTTCGCTAAAACCTGTTTGACTCCAGCTCGAGCCCCAGATTAAAATCTCCCAACCCATTCTGCTCCCCCCCCCCCCCCCCCCAATTCTCCCGGCTCCGCACCCGCGGAATTTTACGCAGCTCGGGAAGAAAGACGAGAGAGGAAATTGTTTCCATAGGCGGATTACAATCTGCTTTAATATCTGCTGGATTTAATCACCTCGTTAAATGATGCGGTGGGGAGGGGGAGTGGGGGGGGGGGAGAAGAGGCTTTTAAAGGGATGTAACCTAAAACAATGTTATTGCGGGTTAAATTCGCGTTGAATGCGCGCGTATATTTAACCCTGGTGCGCACAGAAACGCGAATCGGGGCTTCAAGGCCATGTGGATAAGGGCATATATATATAGAATATATATATATATATATATTTATCCAAGGGTGCCTCATGGCGTGTGTGCGTCTGTCTCTTTTTTTATGAATATATATTTTATAAATGTGTTACATGGAGGTGTGCGAGGCTTAATGGTGTGCGTGTAATTTGTATAAAGTCTGGGTTTTAGGGTGATTTCTGTCTCTCACATATAATCTACGGCATGTAACGACGTCTCTATACGCTGTATATAAATTTATATGTGTGTGTGCGCAACCCTCTCCGTTATTATATGAAATTAGGGGTAGATGTTATGTATGTTATATATGAATTTATATATATAAATACGTGTGCAAGAGCGACCCTCGATTTGCTGTCTGTGTGGGTGTATAAATGGCTTTATAAATCCCTCTGGAGGAGATACGCGGGGTGCGGAGCCCCCAGAAATTACAGGAGAGCCCCGCTTGGATTTGGATGCTTCCCAACGTCTCCAGCAAGGTGGGATCCGGCTTTGTCGTCGACTGGGGATGGGAAGAAAAGGGGTCGGGGGTCCCCTCTCCCTGCTCCCCATCCTCTCGGGGGTCTGGGAAAAAGGGGTCCCCTGATTCCTCCTGATTCCTGGTTTCTGCCTCAGTCCCTCGGTGCTCCGAGGGCTGATGTCGTGGTGCGTCCTGCACTTACCCTGGAGAATTCCCGTGGTCTGGAAGATTTGAATCTTATTTTGATGTTTCCAAGACGCTCAGCTAGGAGCTATCGCAATATCTCGGGAAAAAAAAAAAAAAAAAAAAAAAAAAAACAACCCTCCCTGCTCCCTATAGCGGGATGGAATCCTCGGTAAAACCTGCCCCAATGCACAAGAATAGGGATTTTATGTGTTAAAAAAAAAAATGCTCTTCCCCTTAAAACAGAACAAAACAAAAAAGCTGCGTATGCAGAGGCTGCAGCTCCTGCGAGCAGCTCCAGACAAGCCCAAATCCGACACCCCGATAGCTCGGGAGCTGCTCCCTGTGGCTCCTTGTACCTGAATTCTGGGGATAAAACACACAAAAAAAAGAGTTGTTGAAGCTGAGATTAACGAGCGAGGATTCTCGAAGGGAAGAGGGACGCGTGGAGAAATATTTTTTTTTTTTTTTCTCAGTGGGTAGTTGAGCTCAAGTTATTCCCGGAGTTTCCAATTCGGGAGGGTTTTAGTGATTGTGATTTGATTTTTTGGAAGGGGATCAGGCCGCCTGGGTGTCGCTTTGAGTGGCCGTCGCTCTTGCAGGTCGCACGGCGTGGGGGGAATTAAAAGCGGGCGGCAGGGGCGAGGGGGGAAGAAATCAGAAGCAAAAATAAAGAAGAAATAAGAAATCCGTTCCTTGCGCTTCAAGGAGTCAAGAGATTTGAATGGGTTTGGCCGGCAGAGACCGGCGACAACGTGAAACCAGGAGCTCTCCTGCCATTTCTCATGATATTTCTAAATATCCTGATTTTTCCCGTGTCCCCCCGACACCCCCTTCACTCCAGAGCCGGGAAAGCGCAGGGATGCAAACGGGAGAGGCTGAGATTTAGGGAAGATGCAGGCGATGGGGAGTCGCATCCCAGGAAAAGGGGAACCGCATCCTGCTCAGGACATCGTGGTTCAACCTCCCCCACCCCAAAGCGAAGCCGAAGCTTCCCCAGGTCGGGTCAGGATTGGACCCCCAAGAGCAGAAAGAGGATCTAGGAGCTCCGGATGGACAAACCCCTCGCCACACGCCCACGGACACTCGATCCTCCCTTTAATCCTGGCGATTTGAGTGAAAAAAACCACCAAAAATCAAAAAAAACCCACATATTTTCGGGGTCGGTCAGAGAAAAATAATCCCTCACTTTAATTTTTGAGCTCAACCTTTCCTCAAGGTCTCTTGGTTGGGGCTCTTGGTGCTAGAAGGAGGGCAAAATATCATCTACAACCCAAGTTATTTGGTCAAGGGAGCTTTGAGGGAGGCTCTTGCCTGGAGGAGAAAGATTGTGGAGACACACATAAAGCTCGAAGAAATAGTCGGTCATGAAATAGAATCGTAGAATCATGGAATCGTAGAATCATGGAATCATAGAGTCGTAGAATTATAGAATCATAGAATCGTAGAATCGTAGAATCGTAGAATCATAGTCATAGAATCGTAGAATCATAGAAACATAGAATTATAGAATCATAGAATTGTTGAATCATAGAGTCACAGAACCATAGAATTATAGAATCATAGAATTGTAGAATCATAGAATCATAGAATCATAGAATCATAGAGTCACAGAATGGTAGAATTATAGAATCATTGAATCATAGACTTATAGACTCATAGAGTCATAGACTCAGGATCATAGAATCATAGAGTCATAGACTCAAAGACTCAAAGACTCATAGAATCACAGAATCATAGACTCATAGACTCATAGAATCATAGACTCATAGAATCACAGAATCATAGATTCATAGACTCATAGACTCATAGAATCATAGACTTATAGAATCACAGAATCATAGAATTTCCCTGCTGAAGCCCCCACGGCCACAGAAGCCGGGACCCCCCCTGGGAGCAGAAACCCAATGATTTTCTACCTTTTCCCACTTATTTCTTCCCACCCTTGTTGGGAAATGGCTTTGGGGACCTCTTGCTTCTCCTCTTCTTTGCTTATTCGTCCTTTAACGCCCAGCAGCCCTTGACGTCACGCCTGAATTACCCTTGACCGTGACTGGGTGTTGTTTGACCTTGACATCACGAGCTGCGGGATCATCAGCGAGGGGACCCTCACCCTTGATCTTCTCCTCGGCGGAGCCCCCGGCAGCTCCCGCTCCTGTTTACAGATAAACAAGGTGTTATTTGAAGTCTAGACAGGCGGCTAATGGCCAACAATAAAGCCCTGAAAAGGAAGTTTCCCAAGTTTAGCCTTTTCTTTCCTTTGTATCGAGGACTTTGAATAACTTCCCAACCTCAGCTTTTATGGTAAAATCACTGACAAGGGATTTCCCTCGCCTGTTTTTTTTTCCCTACCATTTTATTCTTTCCTCTTTTTGAAATGTTATTTTCTACTTTTTTATTTCAGGTCTTTTATGTTTTCATATTTTTCTTTTTTTCTTTTCTTTTTATCTCTCCTTTTTCCTTTTATTTCTTTTGTCCTTTTATTTTTTTTGTCCTTTTATTTCTTTTTTCTTTTATTTCATTTTTCTTTTATTTCATTTTTCCTTGTACTTTTCCTTTTCCTTTTCCTTTTCCTTTTTCCTTCTATTTCTTTTTTCTTGTACTTTTCCTTTTAGTTTTCCTTCTGTTTCCCCTTTTTGCCCTTGTATTTTTTTTTTCTTCAGCCCGATGACATTGACCACATTTTTTTTTTATCTCTAACGCGGTTTTTTTTAAAGAATAACTTCCTAATCTGGAGGGGAAATCCTTCTCTCGCTGCCCTGTGCTCAGTGCAGAGGTGAGTGTAACTCTTGCTGGTTAACTTTTTATTTGTTGTAGGAGTGTTTGGTCTTAGAAAAAAAAAAGAAAAAGGGGAAAAAAAAAAAGAAAAAGGGGACAAAAAAAAAAAGACGGTATTTTTTGTTGTTGTTAGCAGCAAAATCAAAGAGGCTTCCAAGGGCTTTGCCAAGAAATTATTCCTTAAGACAGTGACAGCCAACCTGGGGTGTGCGCATCCCACAAACTCCTCCAGCTCTGCTGGTTCCTCGCTTATAAACTGCCTTGACTACGTGGTTTTGGGGAAAGCCTCGTGTTTACGGGTATTTAAGGATTGTATCCAGCAAAATATCGCGTCTCCCGCTCCGGGGAGAAGCTGGAGCCTGGCAAGAGCTCAGCTGGACCAGCCGAGGGTTTAGTGAACTCCCTTCCCTCCCCTGCACTTTCTCCTCCTTTACAAGGAACATGAAATAAGGGAGATCAGGTTTTTCGGGCTCTCCAGTCGCGATTTGCTCGAGAGTCGCGAATTCAGCCCAATTCAACCCCACCGGGTTGTTGTTGCAGTTGCTGGGAGGTTTTCAGCCCTTCCAAGGGAAGCAGAAAACTCCAACTTCTCACCCCAAACAGAGCCGGTGGTGAAAGCCAAATTCCCTAAAGTTGGGGCTAAACCCGACGGTGGCTGCGGGCATCACTCTACGTTAATTTAATAGGAGGAGAAGATCCTCTGCTGGCAAAGCTGGGGAAAAATATCCTGATATTCCAGGCATTTAACCCTTCCCTGCACCGAGGCTGCGCTCAGGCTGGGAGCTGCCCCGGATGATTTGTGCTTCGCATGAGCCGAAGTGTCGGAGACGGTTTTATTCGAATCCACTTTTCCACCTTCGTAGTTTTGGGTCGCCCAGCTCTGTTTTATCGCCCTCTCTCTCTAGCCCATGAGGTGTCCTGAGCTCTTCTAGAAGGGGACCTGCTTGCCACATCAGAAAATGCACCCGGGGTAGGTTCCCGTGATATATAGCGACCCCGAAACAGCAGTTCTGGGGGCTTCCCAGCGCCTGTCTCTATTTTATTCCCCGTGTCATGTATCTATATATTTATTCTCAGTCCTTCCTTTCTGACCCTGGCAGCGAACTCCTTGTTGGAGCCACAACTCCTTACAACTCCAAACTAATTCAGCCGAGCAGAAATCCCCAGCCACGACAGGATCTGCTTTTTCCAACCTGCACACGCACGCAGAGACCTTTTAATCTGCTTTTTTTTTTTTTTTTCCTCCCTCTTTTCCTGGTAGAAAGCCTCAATATCCACGTCGCAGACTATTTTTACCCTGTGAGGGTTCAATTTCTTTTTTTTTTTTTTTTTTCTGGGAGAAAACTGAAAGCAGAGCAGGATCCTTCCCATCTACAATATAAATATTTTGCCGGGGCCATCGGGTTGGGGGGCATTTTTGTTGATTTTTTTTTTCGTGTCATTTTGGATTTGTCGGAGAGACGAGGCTGGAGGGTTTTGGGGGTAGGGGGGGGTGGGAAGAGCCTGAGCTCAGCCCTGGGGGAGATGAAGGGGAGGAGGGGAAAGGGGAATCTTTATTTCTCACGCTTGGGAGTGAGGGATGCGATGGGGCAAAGGGGGAAGAGGAGGAAGGGAGGAGCGAGGGGATAAATCCCCCAAACAGAGGGGGTGAAGGACAAAGCCCAGAAGCCTCAACCCCAAACTTGAGGCTGTTGTTCCTCCCGAGCAGTGATGATGCTCACCCGAGACGCTCATTAGCATGAGATGTCGAGCCTATTTACTACACTAGACAGTGACCTTGAACTGAGACGTTGCTATCTCGCTTTTCCAGCGCCTTTTCCCTCTCCCTCTTGTTATTCGGAGCCATTTATTTTGTTTTTTCTTCCGTCTCCCACGGGCAGGGGAGCTTCTTCCCATCAGCATTTCCTATGGAGGCGATCAAAAAAAAAAAAAAAAAAATCAACCCCACCTGGAAACCGGGATTCCTGCAAAGGGAGAAAAGCTCAGAGGTTTTGATTTTGCTGGGCTGGGCAAATTGGTTTTTGGGGAGGAAGGTGACAAGAAAGAAAGAAAAACAAAAGAAAAAAAAGAAAAGAAGAAAAAAAAAGAAAAGAAGAAAAAATAAATGAAAAGAAAAAAGGAAAAAAAAGGAAAGGAAAAGGGGTTGCGCGGAGAAATGGGGATGAATTTTTTTTTTTTTTGAAAGCTGGAGCTCGGGGTGGGCTGAGCAGCCTCCAACCCTCGGCTCAGCCTTTCGCTTTCAAGCCCTTCTCCTCCTCCTCTGAGCATTAAAAAAAAATAATAATTAAAAAAAAAAAATAAAGCCCAAGCGCTCAACCTGAGCTGGGAAACGCGTTTTGAAGGGGGGAAGAAAAACCAGGGGGGAACGAGGAGATTTGCTTAAGGGATTTTTTCCCCCTTTTTCCTTGGACCTCTGGCTCTTTGCATCTGGGGAGCTCAGGCCACCAAGGGCTGGGAGCTACTCCCCACGCTCTGCGTCGCTTAATGTATTTCTGAGCACGGCTGTGGCGTTTCCCAGCTCTGGGGAGAAAAAAAAAATGTTAAATAAGGGAACCGGAGGTACTTTTCTCCCTCTCCCTCCTTGCGATGCCCATGCTGACATCGTCCCTTTAGAAATTTTATTCATTTTCTCCGCTGCTCAGCCCTCCAAAAAGGTTTTCTTGGAGGTAAACGTTAAATTTTATCGATTTTAATTTTTTTTTTTTTTTGCGCACCCGGAACAAAAAATTAAAATTAAGAGAAAAAGCCCTAAATACTCGAAGACGCCTCTGAAAGGAAAAAACAAAAAATGGACTTTCCCGAGGTCCAAAGGAGAACAAAGCCGAGAAGCACCCGGGCACGTCTCGCCAAGGAAAAAAAATCAAGGTAGAGGAAGGGTTTTCTTTAAAAAAACAGCAAACAAAGCCAATTCGGATGGCATCCTCCGGGGATCACGTGCTCATTTTTATATAAACTTATTCCTCCCCAGCGTTTCGAGCTTCTCCTGCAGAGGGAAGACACTTGGAGGGATCGCGAGCAGCTTTTTTACTTCATACCTGCAGGGAGAAAAATTCCTTGGCAAGGTTTTTAGAACAAAAAAAAAAAAAAAGAGAGAGAGAGAGGGCTAAACTTTAATTCTAGCAAAATATTTCTAGTAGTCGTATTTCTTCCTTCGCGTAGGAAGGGGAACGTATCTCACAAGGTATGTATGTAGCGCATCCCTAGAGGGAGAAGGAGAGGAGGGAGAGGTGGAAAAAGACATTTTCCACCTTCAGGAGCTGCTCATGGAAGAAGAAAAAGCACCTACATGAGTTATTTTATTGGCACCTGATTTTTCTTGCAGGGCTGGGAAAGGGGGAGCAGCTGAAGCCCCAGATGAGGAACAAAAAAAAAAAAAAAAATTAATAATGGGTCGGTGGTTGAGAAATAGATGGAAAAATCGGTGAGGGAGGGTGGTTGCCGGCTGGAAAGGCAGCAGCCGGGGAGGCGCGCAGCCTCCGCCCCCGCGCAGCGGTTTTACCTCTACAGGAGTATTTACGGTACTTCGCAGAGCCCAACCTGGCAAGGGGAGCAGCTTGGGAGTTGCTGAAGGCAGGGAGCGAAAATCCAGAAAACCGGGTGGGCGATTCGGATTCTTAAAAAAAAAAAAAAAAAAAGAAAAGAAAAATAAAAAGAAAAAGGGGAGGAGGGAAGCAGCAAGAGAAAGAAGAGAGAGAGAGAGAAGGAAAAAATACACTCCTGGAAAAAAAAAAAAAAAATCTAACATAAACCGCCCTCAAATATCTTCGCGTCCTCCCGGTTTCCATACCGGTGGTTTATTTTCTTTTATTTTGCGCTGGAAGAAGGCAATATTGATTTTTTTCCACCCCCCCCATCCCTCGCGTTCCCCTGCAGCAGCTCCTCGCAGGAGAAGGCGATGGGTGGGAGGGGAGAGGAGCTCGCGGTGTGACGAGGGCAGAATAAATCGCTGGAAGGTGGCGAGGAAGCGGCTGCATCCCAGCTCCTAGGGGCGAAGAAACAGAGGGAGAAGAGTCATTTTTACCATTTCCCCGAAAATAAGCGAAAAAATGCCGCCCGCGAGCGCCGATTCTACGCGCGTGAAGGCTTATTTTGAGGGGGGTGCGAGTGGGGAATGTATAGGGGGTGAGTTAGGGCTGCGTGCAGCCTTGTTCTCCTGGCTGCTCTGTTGGACACAGATCATTAATAAAAGTGATTGAGGATTGTTTAAAACACCTTCCACCCCTTCTTGAGGGAGCGTTTCCCCAGCCCCCCCGTCCCAGAAGGGGAGGAGAAAGAAAACTGTAATGATGATGATGATGATGATGATGATAATAATAATAATAATAATAATAATAATAATAATAATAATAATAATAATAATAATAATAATAATAATAATAATAATAATAATAATGATGATAAAAAGAGTAGGGAAGGTGGCAAATCGTCTTCAAATCTCCTGTCCCACCGCCTGTAAATACGAGCCTGTTGCGGGCACCGTCATCCGTCTCCTTAAAAAGCCCGTAAACTTTATATGACACAATATCTAATAGTAATTTATCGGGGGGAGAGAGTAAATCCGGAGTGTTTTAGTTAATAAAGGAGCTAATTAATGAGGAGCTGGCTTGTGCAGCTGCCGGAGGGCCCCGAGGTGGAGGGGTTTGGGGCGAAACCCTCTCCTATCGATTATTTTATGCTAAAAAAAGAAAAATGACATTTTAGGGCGTCGACGCGGTTCTCGAGTCGTTGCCTCATTTTTTTTTATTTTTTTTTTTTTAATAAAATGCTTTATGGGATTTTTTTATGCCTCGGGGGGGGTGCAAAGAAGGGTCGGGGGGGGAGTGAAAAAGGAGTAAAAAGGCGGAACTCGCTGTTGTGTTTTGTCTCGGCGGCTAAAGGAGGGGGAGAAGGATGGGGGGGGGGTGGGGGTGGGGGGGTGCCCCCCCCTTTTTTTTTCCCAGCGCAATTTGGGGCTCACGTGACCCCCCCCGGACCAATGGGGCCGAGCCGTGGGTTTAACTATGTTTAATGTCAGATAAGCAATAAAGTAGAAGCTTTCGGTCCGGCCCGCGGAAATGGGCGAGCACAACCTCCTGAATCCCGGCTTTGTGGGGCCTCTGGTGAACATCCACACGGGAGACGCCTTCTACTTCCCAAATTTCCGAACCTCCGGGGGGCAACTACCCGGGTTGCCTTCCCTCTCCTACCCCCGACGGGAGAACGTCTGCTCCCTGCCCTGGGCATCCTCGGAACCCTGCAACGGGTACCCCCAACCCTACCTGGGCAGCCCCGTCTCTATTAACCCTTCCTTCGGCAGAGCCTGCGACCTCGCCCGGGTGGAGGAGACCAAATGCTATTATCGGGAAACCTGCTCCGAAGCCTCCGGGCTCAAGCGGGAGGAAAGAGGGAGGGAGGGGGCTTTGCTGCCCCTCGAAACCAGCCTCCCCCCCGGCCTCGGGGGCAACTTCGGCAAATATGACTATCCCGGAGGCGAGGCGGTGCCCCACGACCCCCCCTCCTGCCAGTCCCTGGAGTCAGATTCCAGCTCCTCTCTGCTCAATGAAGGGAATAAAGGCACCGCCGGAGAAGCTGGGGGGCTGGTGTCCCCCCTGAACCAAGGCAGCGCTCTAGGCAACGGTGGTAAGAGCCGGGAATGATGGGGACGGGGGGGGGGGGTTCTCAGGGATGGGGCTGATGGGGTTTGAAGATAAAAGGAGGGTTTTTTTTTTTTTTTTTTTTTTTTTTTTGCTTAGGAACTTGCCGGCTCGGGGGCTCCTTGGTGCTGTGATTTGGGGGCTCAGGGATGGGGAGCGGCGCGTCTATGTGAGCTGAGGCCGCTAGGGGTAGCACCGAAATCCCGAATGTTTTATTAGGTGGTGCTTCTTTTAAAAGAAAAAGGCTATAAACATGTAAATATCCCATAAAAAAAAAAAAAAAAAAAAAAAAAAAAAAGGGAGAGAGAGAGAAAGACTCAGGGAAGGGGAGCGGTTGAGCATCCCTGCTTGGTGTGGAGAGTTTCGGGGGGCATCGCAGAGGTGTGTCTGCCCCAGGGAAGGGGGAGGAAAAGGAGGGTGCTGCAAAAAAAAAAAAAAAAAAAAAAATTTCAAAACAAACCCCCAAACAGGCAAACGAACCAGCCCAAAGTCCTCAAAGTTGGCATGTGGGAGCGGAGTTTGGTTTTTTTTCCCCTGTTAGCCTCGCTCGGCGGGATCCCGGACTTGTCTCATTCCCTTTGCTCTTTTTTTTTTCCCCCCGGTTATAACGCTCCCCCCCTTTCCCTTCTTCTGCCTCCCGAGCCCTCCCCGCGCATCCCAAGGGGCAGCCGGGAGCATCCCTGAGCACCCACAGGGGATCTGGGGCAGGGGGGTGCAGGAAGGGGTGCTGGGGGTGCCCCCTTTTTTTAAAAAAAAGAGGGTTTTGTTGTTTTTTTTTTTTTTTTCCCTTTCCTTTTCCAACTGTCGCTCCCCCTTTGCCAGGTGCTCCTTGGTACCCGATGCACACGAGGTCCCGGAAAAAGCGAAAACCTTATTCCAAGCTGCAACTGGCAGAGCTGGAAGGGGAGTTTATGGTCAATGAATTCATTACTCGCCAAAGAAGGAGGGAGCTCTCAGATCGATTAAACCTGAGCGACCAGCAGGTGAAGATCTGGTTCCAGAACAGGCGGATGAAAAAGAAAAGACTCCTCCTGAGAGAGCAAGCCCTTTCTTTCTTTTAAAGTTTCAGAAGCGTCAGTGTCGGGTGTTAAAAAAAAGAGCAAATCCATCAAAAAAAAAAAAAACCAACAACAAAAAAAAAAAACCAACCAGCCCACATAGACTCTTGAGCCCCTGGGACTTTACCTGATCACTCTTAATCCCCCTCCCTATTCAGAAAGCAATGAATAAAGAAATAATGTTAATAAATAACCAGTTTCCCTTAAAATATGAAACCCGACAGCGAGAAAAAAAAAACAAAAAAAACTAAAAACCCAACAAATAATAAGGCATCTTCTTCATCGGAACGGCCTCCAGAGATGCTCGGCGGGCTGAAGGGGAGGTTTGGAGAGCGACTTTAGCCGCTTGTCCCTGGCCAGCAGCTCAGGTAGGGACTCCGGGCAACGTCGGGGGCCCCCGGTCCCCCCTTTCCATCCCTGCACCCCCCCCCCCCCCCCCGCCCCGGCTTCGGGTGTTGAGGGCGAGGAGGGGGGATCCCGACCCCTCTCCTGGGCTGCCAGGCAGCGACTGGGGCTGGTTTGGGGTTTAGTGGGAAGGCGGGAGGGGAAAAAATATCAAAAAAAAAAAAAAAAAAAGGAATAAGAGGCTTGGGGAATAGAGAAGGGGATGGAGACGTTGTCTTAAAGGACCGGCCCCTCATCCCTAGGAGAGATGCTTCTTTCTCAGTGCACGGGGATGTGTTTTTCTCAGTCTAAATGGAAGGTTTGAGGCTCCTCAGCTGAACCAGCATCTCCAGGCAGGGGCGAGAGACAAGGGCTGTGTATATATCCACTGTATATGGTATATATCTATATAATATATGAGGTATGTGTAATCCCACTAGGTCCCTATAGATACGAGGCTTTGATGTAGGCGGTGGTGTTGTCCCCAACGCCAGAATGGCACAAGGAGATGGAAAACGCACACGCGCATCCCTAGAAAACCCTCCCAGGGTTAAAAAAAAAAAAAAAAAAAAATCTGAATTTCCTTCCATGTAAACTGAGCCTTTCGCAGATTTTTTTTCCCCCCCTCTCTGAATTCACAGTTTCTCTGCACAACCCCTAAATTATATCCTTCCTCTTAAAAAAAAAAAAAAAAAAGGAGAGAAAATATATTCCTTTGCAACAGCACTGCTGGCGGAGTCTGTATGTGGGTTTTTTTTTTTATGACGATGTAGGAAAATAGGTAGGAAAAAAAGCCCTTTTTGGACCCGCCAGTGAGAACAGCCTGTTGGATTCTGAGGGAATCGCATCTCTCTTCCCTGGAATAACTCGGATCGTGATGCGCTTTGTCGCCTGGGTGCTATTTTCTCCATTAAAGGACAAAAAAAAAAAAAAATTAAAAAAAAAAAAAGAGGAAACTGTGGGGTTTGATGGGGTTTGAGAAGGAAACACATCTCGTTCAGCTCTATCTGCCTTCCCCAGCTGCCCATCAGGTCAAATAACTGCAAGTTTGGAGCCAGGACGATGCTTTCCTTCCCTCCCTGGAGGCTCCAGCAGAGACCAAACCACCTTTAAAAGATTTTGGTCCTTGGGTGACAGGGAGGGATTTTTTTTTATTTTTTTTTTAATTTTTTTTTTTCTCCCTAAAACCCTGTTTGGCTTTTTCCTTTTCAGGGAAGTAGAGAGGGGCCTGGTAGGACGCGATGTGTTTTTTTTTTTAATTTTATTTTTTGGAACTGTGCTCGGATTTTTTAGACAAAACAAAAATTTTGGTGCTTCTCGATCTGGTCTGTCTCTAAGGCACCTTGAGGTGGGGGGAAAGGAGGGGGGAGCAGCAGGTTTAGGAGCTTCGCCTCCACTGGGAATTGTAATTGAGGATAAAAAGGACAAAATATAGGGATTTTTAATTGAGGATGAAGGGGGAGAAGAGGGCGGCGGGGCTTGAGCCCGGTGCCTCGCCGCTCCGCGTTTTGCTCCATTCGTTTTATATCAGAGGGGGGATTAATTTTATGGCAAAGCGGCGTTTTCTGGGAAGTCGGGATGCTCACCACGTGCTCCAGCTTCCCCGCGTTCATGGTCATGACCAGCAGCTCCCAGGAATGCTTTTTATTTACGAGCTGCAAAGGATGGAGCCGACTCCTTGGGGAAAAAAAAAAAAAAAAATTAAAAAAATTTTTAAAAAAATTTTAAAAAATTAAAAAAAAAAAAATCCCTCCCGGAGCTGAAAGGTTTTTCTTTCAGCTTTATTTCTGCAGGAGCATCCAGCACACCCTCTTCCCTCCATCCCCATCCCTTCCCCTACTCTCCTTATTTTTTTTTACCGGCTGGTTTCAGAATTCCCAGCCCTGGAATTGTCACAGATTTCATTTCCCCTACTTGTTTTTGCAAGAGAAGGCACCTCCATCTCCTCTTTCAATGATGCTTCTAGGCGAGGGTCCCTTTTTGCTCCCTCCTCCCCACAAAATAACTGCCGGGGAGGTATCTCCTGTCGCGATACGGTGCGACAAAGCCTGGGATGCGGTCAAACACGCATCCCTAGGGATAAAATCTCTAGATGTTCCAACTCAACCCTGTGCAATTCCAAGAGGAAGGCGATGGGCTGGGATGCAGAGTCTCGGGGAGCTCGGGGGGGTGGGGGGGTGGGAGGTTTTGGGGGGGGATAATTGTGGATTTGGGGGGGTCTCAGAGCCCGGTCGAGGGGCTGAGGTGACTCTGCTGAGGGTAACTCCAGGTTGCGCGGTACCTCGGGGGCTGTAGTTGCAGGCGAGGTGGAGAGAAAAAAAAAAAAAGGATTAAATCCACGCAGGTTCCAATGGATTGAGCTCCAAGAGCCCCCCCCCCCGTCCCACCCTTGCAACTCGGGGGGGCTGAGGTTGGGGGGCTGAGGGAGGTAGGAGCGAGCGAGAGTTACTGGGGGGGGATGCTGTGTTGGATTTCAATCCCACCACCTCCCAAAAAAACCCACAAATCAATCCCTCTCGTTATCCTTCACCCACAGAGGGGCGTTTGTATCCCCTGAAAAAAAAAGAAAAAAAAAAAAAAACCCAAAAACCACAGAACAAACCCCCCCAACATCCTCCCCAACACAAAAACCAAGGCACCAGCAACAACCCCTAGAGAAAATGCCGAAGAAAAATGAAAATATATGCAATATTCTCTTCCAGGTCGCTTTGAAAAGGCTGCTCGGTAGGATTTCTGTTCGCTCCGTGTTCGTTCTGCGTGTACGTGGTCTCGTTTTTTCTGCTTGTACCCCCTAGTCTAGGTTCTCGAGGTGGTTAATACGCATCCTTCGCCCTATAGTCCATATAGAATGTCTCTTACCTCAACATATTCTATGTAGGGTCTATACAACTGTCTGTTAGAGCACGTTCCGCCTTTATATAGTCGTGTAAAAAGTCGCTTTGAAATAATAATAATTAAAAAAAAATAATAATGTATTATGATGTGATTTCTTGGTAATAAATAAAATCGCCCAAACCTCTCCTTGGTGATTTACTCTACTATTTAAAATGAGGATGAACTCGCAAGGTTAATAAAAGAGTAAAGAAAATATATATATATTGGCCAACGTCGCCTTCTGCGGCTTGTAGATCATCTTTTGGTTTAAAAAAAAAAAAAAGTAATTAAATGATTGTGTAAAACGCGTTGTAAAAGGGGAGAAATATCGCTCTAAATATAATTAGAAAAATCCTGGGGAAACGAGAAGCATAAGCGAATCTCGGAATTGCTGGTTTAATGGGAGTTAGAGGATTAATTGGAAGCAAAACTCGAGCGAAGGGCTGTAATGTTGGAAAAGAAGGTTGGATATGGGCTAATTGGGATTTTTTTGTTGTCTCGGGTGGGAGGTGCAGAGGGATTGTGGCTCTCCTGGTGCCTGTGTCCATGTGGGAAACGCTATGGGGATGGATTTCCATGTAGATCCAGGGGAACCCCAAAGAAATCCAGGGGAGGACTTGGAAGATGGGAATGAGACGTGAAAGCTCGGCTCCTAAATCAGAAATAGATTCGATTTGGTTTAGAGTCGAGAGGGTTGATGCTGATGGTTGTGGGGATTAGGACCAGGGTTATTGCATCTCCTCAGAGTAAATTCGCAGCGAATCCATTTAATGAGAAGGAACAAAAATAACCCCCGTCAGGCCAATTGAAATAAATTAGATTATGATTTCCTCCATCTCTCTCCGAGCGGAGATTATATTATATATAATGGATCCTCGAGACACCGTACGCTTCTCGAAGCAGGGGGAGAAAAATAGCTTTTAGGGGATCGATAAGGGATTTTCAATCAAGAAAAGCACCGTGGGGGCTCTAGAGGATCCTCTCACCCTCCCTCCAGCCCCAGTTGCATCCAACCCCATGCCCAGTAACCCCCAGCTCAGCCCACCCTCCAAACTGGGCGCACTGGGAGCCCCCGAGCCTGATGGAATTCAGATTTTTTTTTTTTTTTCTGCAGAAAAACACACGGTTAAGATAAATTGATACATTAAGATGAATTGATGCCTTTTTCCACACTTCACCTGGAAGGATCCCCCAAACCAGGCTGGGGGCACTCCAGGTCTTCCAGAATTAAAAGAGGATTCATCCAGTCCTTAGCAGTTCCATTACTTTTTTTTTCTTTTTTTTTTTTTTTTTCCAGGCTTAATTTGGACCCGAGTAGAAAAAAAAAGTAAATATTTCTGTAGGAATGGGCCCCAGTTCTGCTCCTCCCAGCAGCAAATTCCCACCAACCTTTCAGAAACGTTGAAATTTGGGATCTGAAGAAGCAATAATTGAGGCTGGGGGGCTCTACAGGAGATTTTTTTCCTGTAATAGTTTTTAAACTTCATTTATTCACGTTTTGTTAACCACAGATGCGCACCCTTTCCCTACCCTTCTCCTCCAGGAGAATTTACGCACAAATATAAAGTACAACCAGACTCCGGATAGACTTTTATTCACTTTTATTTCCTTTTTTTCCATGTCCCTGCTCCATCCTGGCAGGAAAATAGGCAGGAGGAGGAATTATGCCTCACAGATCTGAGAGCTATAGGGTGACATAAATTGTATATATCACCAGCCGGTTCACCTTGAGCAGGAATAGTTGGATTTCAAAGACATTCAAACACCCAGGAAAATAGATAAAACTTATTTATTACCAGCGAGCCGATAGAACAAATTGTTGCTTGGCCATAAAAAAAAATAAAATCTGTATTATTTCTGGGCCGGTTTCTTTTATTCCGCAGCGTATTTCATCGCTCCGGCTTCGAGATGAATTCGTTAGAGAGGGGAGAGGACCCTCATCTCTTTAATTGCGAGGAATATTTCTGCCGCTAATGACCGAGAGCGACGAGCGATTTCACGGCTCCTGCAAAAGTCGTAGAAAATATTAATGCAGGAGGATCAATTTGAGGGATTTATTCCTGCTTGGATGCTTCCAGCGTGAGCTTGAAGTGGGAAATATGATGTGGGAAGACACGAAGGGATTTTTATTTGTTTTAATTTTTTTTTTCTCTGAGTCCCGACACCTTCGCTTGGAAGAAAAATCCGATTTAATTCCTTCTGCAAAACCCTGAGCTCATTTCAAACCCACTAAGAGCCTCTTTAAGCCAAGTTTAACCAGGCAGCCCTCGACCAGCACCGAAATCACAAGGCAGAGAGTCACAAACCCTTTTTTTTTTTTCTCTCCTCGTGTTCTCAAGACCCTCTTTTATTTTATTTTATTTTTTTTTTCTGAACCAACTCGGGGTTTTTCACCCATTAAAAAGCGCAGGGAAAAAAAAAAAAAAAAAAAAAAAAAAAAAAAGCTGCTGATACCTTTTTCCTGGAGGGGAGGGATGGGGGAAACCTTTATTTTGGTTCTATAGGTCCCTTAAAATAAAGAGTTAAACAAAAAAAAAAAAAAAAAACAGAGCCTGGGGGGCTGTAGGTGCCCTCGGACCTGGCCCAAAGGCTCCAAGCGAGGGGTGCGGGGGGGTGCGGGGGGTGCGGGGGGTGCGGAGGGGGTGCGGGGGGGTGCAGGGGGGTGCGGGGGGGGATGCTGCGTGGGGGATAACGGAGCGAGGGATACGGACCTTCTGGGTCCAGTGGGATTATTTCTCATCAACCCGCACCCCCCCCCCTCTCTTTAAATCCCCCCAAAACCAGACAACATCCATATATATCTCCCCCCCCCCCCCCCCCCCCACACCCCCCCCCGGGCACCTCCTCGCAGCTGCGTTTTACGGGGGCTGCAGCTCAAGGTATTAGAGCAATTAACAATATATATAATAATTCCCATTAAAGCGAGCAGAACGACTGGATTTCCTCCCCCCCCCGGTCTGTGTGTGGCTCGGGCTCAGCCCTTGGGCTAATTCCTTGAAATATTAACTATTTGCATCCCTCCCCCGGGCTCTTCTGGGGGGGGTCGTTGCCAGCTCCAACCCCCCCCCCCCCCCCCCCCCCCCCATTATCCTGAACCTCCTGTTGCTGCTCCCCCCGCTTTGGGTCCGGGTGGGGGGGTTCGTAAATATAAAATAAACACAGAGAGGGAATAATTAGCAGCGTTTATCAGCATATGGGCCACCCACCCCACTCTGAAACTTATAGGTAAAAAGCCCTAATGAAGTGCAAAGAGGGGGGGAGCCTCTTTTTATTTTATTTTTTTTTTTTATTTTATTTTTTTATTGCTTGGTAGGCAGCGAGTAGACACAGCAATATTTTACTGTTGAGAGAATAAATTAATTAATATATCTGCAGCTAGCAACTCCAATGGCTCCATGGATGAGTGCATTTAAAGGAGATATATGTACCCAGTCTCATTGGTGTTGTTAACAAGAGTGATAATAAAGATGAAAAGGATAAGAAAGATAAAAAAAAAAAAAAAAATCAGTCGCCTTGTGCTCCTGACCGCGGCTAAATTGAGCGGATTTTCTAGTCGCTGCGCCTTGTTGACTCTCCACAAACTCCTTTTTTTATTTTTTAAATTTTTTTTTGCTGGGCAGACTTCATGAAATGAATTTCTTTTCGTGCTGCTCCGATAGGGAATAAAGATACGCGCCCCTCGCCCCCCCCCCAGTGAACAGGGGTCCCTCTTCTCCCTGTTTCAGAATAAAAAAAAAAGACTATTTTGGAAAAAATAAATCATTTTCCCTGCTTTCATCAGCGCGGAAATTAAATTTTTTTTTTCCCTTCTGCTTTCCTCGTACCAGAAAATCGCAAGAAATCTTATATCTCCCCCAGTCCGAATAAATCCTGGTTTAGCCCCCGCTTTGGTCTGGCTGGAATATGAGACCCTGCGCCTCAAATCCGCGTTCAAAATCTACCTGTAATTATTATTTTTTTTTCCTTTTAAGAGAGTTCGCGCTTCAATTTTAGCCTTGGGTTAGCCAAACGCTGCCTCAGAGAACACATAAACCATCGGGATATCTCATTATTAAAACCCTTGGCCCAAATTAATTCATTTCGAAGGGAAATCGTATTAATATTCTTTTTTTTTTTTTTTTTTTTCCCACGTACTCCAACCCTCCGCGTGGAGCGGAGAAGTGCCGATAATTACAGAGTGTGGAAATTCATTTCATTTTTATGATTAACCAGTAAACTATTATGAGGTGAGACGAGACGCTGCTAAAGGAGAAAGTATTTAAAAAAAAAAAAAATTAGCTATGGAAAAGTCCAGTGCGAGACCCCAGGTAGCAATGAGGAACCTGGGGGAGACTTCAGGCTGAGTAAAAGGAGGAAAAGGGGGGGGTTGGAAAAGAGGAAAAAGGGGGAGAAAGGAATTAAGTAAAAAAGAAAGTGGGTGAAGGAGCAAAAAAAAGGGATTGGAAGAGCAGACACAGAGCGAATCAAAATATCTCAAATGATATTAAAAATCATATTTTAATGGCTGGTGTGAGCCTCATATTTTAATGGCTGGTGTGAGCCAAGGCTTTTTTACTTGGCCTGAAAAATAAATCGAGAGGGAGTTGGGAGTCCTGATAATTTTTTTTTGGGGGGTACGGGGCTTCTCTTTGGATTTTCGGTGCCTCTTTACGATTCCTTCCTCCCCCCTCTAAAAAAAAAAAAGGAAAATCCCCTCATTTCCATCTCCCAGCCAGAGCCCAAACCTTGACTTTATGGGTGTTTAAACCAACCATCTTCATCTGTAATTGGGGATGAAGAGTATTTATTGCTCTGGTGGATAACTAGATATATAATTATCTCTTTATAGAGACCCCGTGAAATAAAGCATCTGTCTGGCCCCCCCAGACACACACAAAGCTGCTGAACACTGACCAAGTTCCTCATCTGCACAAGCACTTCTGGGTTTATTTCCTTTTTTTGTTGTGATTTTTTTTTTTCCCACCCAAAACGCGTTTATAAAAGTCCCAGGAACTTTCTCCACCCAAAAACGCATTTATTAAATTTAAAAAAAAAAAAAAATCTAATCCTCCTAACCTAATGGAATTGTCCTGCCTGGGATTTCTCTCTTTTTTTTTTTTTTTTGGTAAAAGGGGCTAAAAAAAAAATAAAAATACCTGTTTTCAAAGAGGAGCCGGGCTGGCGGCCGCGGTTCCGCGCTGGGTTTTGTGTTTTTTTTATAGGGGAAAAGGGATTTTTGGGGTGGATTTCTGGGGAAATGAAGGAAAAAAAAAAAAAAAAGTGCTGCAGGATATTTCGGAGGCGGGGGGGGCGCAGGGATGAGGGTGCGATGGGGAGAAAGGGGATTTCAGAGGGAGACAAAAGGGTCTGCGGGGCTTTAAAAGAGATTTTTTTTAATTTTTTTTTAATTTTTTTTTTTTTAGGAAGCAGCTAAAATTCGGCTTTGCGCTCCGAGAAATGTTGACTGGGGGGCTCGGGGGGTGTGGGGGGGGGGGGGGTCGGGATGGGAGATGCTTCATCCTCCCCCCGGCTCCCCCCAACTCCCCCCCCCCCCCCCCCCCCCTTCCCGGCTCTCCGCGGGCGCGGAGGGAGCTGCGGGAGGAGCCGTCGGGGCCGCGCGTCGGGGTGGGCGGGGGCCGCCCTCGCAAAGTGAAGGTCAAGTTAAGCCCCAACCCCCCTTCCGCGGCCCCTTCCGCGGCCCCTCCGCGGGCAATGCCATTGCCGACCACCCTACTCTCACTAACAACCCCCCCCCATTTATTTTTTTATTTCCGCGAGGAGCAGAAAGATGAACCGAGGGCTGAAAAAAAAAAGAAGGGGGGCAGGTTTATGGAGCGTTTTTTCCTCCAAATCCTGAATTTTCCACCCTCCCAAGCCGGACTGCAGACTTCAAACAAGGTTCCCCCCCCCCCTTTCCCCTTTTTCTTCTCTTTCAACACCCCTTCTCCTTTTTCTTCCTCTTCCCCCTTCCCCTTTCTCTTCTTTTTCCATCCCCTTTCCCCTCCCTTTTTCTTCTTTTTCCATCCCCTTTCCCCTTTTTCTTCTCTTTCAACCCCCCTTCTCCTTTTTCTTCCTCTTCCCCCTTCCCCTTTTTCTTCTTTTTCCATCCCCTTTCCCCTCCCTTTTTCTTCTTTTTCCATCCCTTTTCCCCTTTTTCTTCTCTTTCAACCCCCCTTCTCCTTTTTCTTCTCTTCCTCCTTCCTCTTTTCCTTCTCTTTCCACCCCTTCTCCTTTTTCTTCTCTTCCCCTTCCCCTTTTTCTTCTTTTTCCATCCTCTTTCCCCTTTTTCTTCTCTTTCAACCCCCCCTTTCCCCTTTTTTTCTCTTTCCACCCCCTTCTCCTTTTTCTTCTCTTCCTCCTTCCTCTTTTCCTTCTCTTTCCACCCCTTCTCCTTTTTCTTCTCTTCCCCTTCCCCTTTTTCTTCTTTTTCCATCCTCTTTCCCCTTTTTCTTCTCTTTCAACCCCCCCTTTCCCCTTTTTTCTCTTTCCACCCCCTTCTCCTTTTTCTTCTCTTCCTCCTTCCCCTTTTCCTTCTCTTTCCACCCCTTCTCCTTTTTTTTCTCTTCCCCTTCCCCTTTTTCTTCTTTTTCCATCCCTTTTCCCCTTTTTCTTCTCTTTCAACCCCCCTTCTCCTTTTTCTTCTCTTCCTCCTTCCTCTTTTCCTTCTCTTTCCACCCCTTCTCCTTTTTCTTCTCTTCCCCTTCCCCTTTTTCTTCTTTTTCCATCCTCTTTCCCCTTTTTCTTCTCTTTCAACCCCCCTTTCCCCTTTTTTTCTCTTTCCACCCCCTTCTCCTTTTTCTTCTCTTCCCCCTTTCCCCTTTTTCTTCTCTTTCCACTCCCTCCCTTTTTTTTTCTCTTTCCAACCCCCCCTTCTCCCTTTTTTTTTTTCTCTTTCCACACCCCCTTCTCCTTTTTCTTCGCTTCCCCCCCCCCCCTTCTCCTCTTTTCCCAGCAAGATGCAAACCCGTCTGCCGCGGAGGAAATTAAAGATCATAAAGAAAAGCCCAATTAAGGTTTAATGCCATTTCCTCCAGAAAACAATGAAGTTCGGTAAGGAGAGAGGCAGAAAGAAAGAAAAAAAAAAAAAAAAGGGGGGGGGGGTGGTGGAGGGATGGAGAAGGGCAGAAATGTTTTTGTCTCAGAGAGGGGGAATATTGGGCAGAGAGAGATAATCGTGAAATAAAAAGGGGGGAGGATTTCGTGGTGGGAGTCGATCTTCGGGGTCTGCGCTCTCTGCTCAGAAATGGGGATAAATTCAATAAAATCGCGTAGGTTTTTGCTCAGAAAAAGCGGGTTTCTGCTCATATTTGGCTCCTCGGAAAGGCCTGAGCAGGGGTTGGCTCCGGGAGGGAGGGGGTTAATAATAAACAAGCAATAAGCCAGGGAAAAGGGTGAAAAGGGGGGGTCGGGAGGGATTAAATAAAAATAAACAAACCGTCCCTTTACCTTGTAATAAGCGGCACCGGTCCTTCCCCGGTTTCCTCTCCTCCTCGCTGCTTTCACCCTGAATTTTTGCATCCCAGTAAAAAAAAAAAAAAAAAAAAAAAAAAGTAAATAAAAACTCACCAACAAAATGGGGCGAGGGGGGGAGTAAAAAAAAAAAAAAATAACGAGAAGGAGAAACCCGAAAGGGCCAAATCGCCTCGAGCCGCTGCTCGGGGCGGTGGGAAAGCGGCAATAAAGAGGATTTTTTTGCCAGTTCTGGTGTCTTTGCACCCCAATTTCCCACCCCCCCAGCCCCTAAATCCCCTGCGAGCGCGGAGTGAGGGCGGCGCTCCCCAAAACGCGGATTTTCCGCTGGTTTTTTGGGGATAGGGGGGGGTGTTCTGCTCTTTCTGCCTCTTCTAACCGGAGGATCTGAGGGGGAGAGGGGGCGCTGGGCTCCCCGGATTCACAAACAGGACAATGACCGGTGAGAAGCTCCGAGATGGGACCGGGAGTCGCTCGATGCACCCAAACCCCTCTGGGAGGGGGGGGGGGGGGGGGAAAAAAGGCTCCGCTTCTCTTTATTTTCCTTTTCCGAGAGAAAAAAACTGCATTAAATAATCCCCTGGGATTCCCATCTGTGCCTTAGGGTCCTCTCCGAGGGAGATGGGAGGAGACCCCCTGCCACCCAGGAGCATATTTTGCATCTCCTCGCCTTCATAATAAAGATAATAATACAGTTATTTGAGCAAATCTGTGCTCTGCAGGATAGAAACGCTCGGAATTCTTCCCTGAGGATTCGTGCGTGGGGGTGACACAGCGGGGAATAAAGATCTCCGGGTAGTTGTGGTGTGAGGGAGAGGGTCTGGGAGCTGGGATGGACTCGGTATTTATCTAATAAATATGGGAAAGAGAGAGAAGGAAAGAGGGAGAGGAGAGAGAGAGAGAGAAGAGAGAGAGAAGAGAAGAGAGAAAGAGAGAGAGAGAAAGAGAGAGAGAAAGAGAGAGAGAAAGAGAGAGAGAAAGAGAGAGAGAAAGAGAGAGAGAAAGAGAAAGAGAGAAAAAAAGAAAGAAAAAAGAAAGAAAGGATGGGAAAGAGAAAAAAGAA
>JAUNZM010002383.1:0-31092 GCA_033459285.1 Clamator glandarius
GGTCTGGGGGCTTTTTAGAATGGTCCTGGGTGGCTCTAGAAGGGTCTGTGTGCTTTTAGAAGGGTCCTGGGGGGCTCTAGAAGGGTTCTGGGGGCCTTTAGAATGGTCCTGGGAGGCTCTAGAAGGATCTGGGGGCTTTTAGAAGGATCCTGTCGGGCTCTAGAAGGGTCTGGGGGCTTTTTAGAACGGTCCTGGGGTGCTCTAGAAGGGTCTGAGGACTTTTAGAAGGGTCCTGGGGGGCTCTAGAAGGGTCTGGGGGCTTTTAGAAGGGTCCTGGGGGCCTCTAGAAGGGTCTGGGGGCTTTTAGAATGATCCGGGGAGGGTCTAGAAAGGTCTGCGGGGCCTTAAAAATGGTCCTGGGGGGCTCTAGAAGGGTCTGTGTGCTTTTAGAAGGGTCCTGGGGGGGTCTAGAAGGGTCTGGGGTCTTTTAGAAGGGTCCTGGGTAGCTCTAGAGGGTTCTACGGGCTTTTAGAAGGGTCCTGGGGGTCTCTAGAAGGGTCTGGGGGCTTTTAGAAAGGGTCCTGGGATGCTCTAGAAGTGTCTGGGCGCTTTTAGAATGATCCAGGAGGGTCTAGAAGGATCTGGGGGCTTTTAGAAGGGTCCCTGGGGGGTTCTAGAATAGTCTGGGGGCTTTTACAAGGGTCCTGGGGGTCTCTAGAAGTGTCTGGGTGCCTTTAGAAGGGTCCTGGGTGGCTCTAGAATGTTCTGCTGGCTTTCAGAAGGGTCCTGGGGGCCTCTAGAAGGGTCTGGAATCTTTTAGAAGGGTCCGGGGGGGGGCTCTAGAAGGGTCTGGGGTCTTTTAGAAGGGTCTGGAGTGCTCTAGAAGGGTCCTGGGGACTTTTAGAAGGGTCCTGGGGGGCTCTAGAAGGGTCTGGGGGCTTTTACAAGGCTCCTGGTTTTCTCTAGAAGGGTCTGGGGTCTTTTAGAAATATCCTGGAGACCTCTAGAAGGGTCTGGGATCTAATACAGTGGTTCGGGGTTCTCTAGAAGGGTCTGGGGGGCTTTTAAAAGGGTCCTGGGAGGTTCTAGAAGGGTCTGGGGGCATTTAGAAGGGTCCTGGGGTTCTCTAGAAAGGTCTGTTGGCTTTTAGTAGGGTCCTGGGAGGCTCTAGAAGGGTCTGGGTTCATTTAGATTGATCCGGGGAGGGTCTAGAAAGGTCTGGGGGCATTTAGAATGGTCCTGGTGGGCTCTAGAATGGTCTGGGTGCTTTTAGAAGGGTACTGGTGGGCTCTAGAATGTTCTGCTGTCTTTCAGATGGGTCCTGGGGTACTCTAGAAGGGTGCTGGGGGCTTTTAGATGTGTCCGGGGGGGGCTCTAGAAGGGTCTGGGGGCTTTTAGAAGGGTCCTGGGGTGCTCTAGAAGGGTCTGGGGACTTTTAGAAGGGTCCTGGGGGGCTCTAGAAGGGTCTGGGGGCTTTTAGAAGGGTCCTGGGGTTCTCTAGAATGGTCTGGGTGCTTTTAGAAGTATCCTGGGGGCCTCTAGAAGGGTCTGGGATCTATTAGAGGGGTCCGGGGGGGCTCTAAAAGGGTCTGGGGGCTGTTAGAAGGGTCCTGGGATGCTCTAGAAGGGTCTGGGGGCTTTTAGAAGGGTCCTGGGGGCTCTAGAAGGGTCTGGGTTCATTTAGAAGGGTCCTGGGGGCCTCTAGAAGGGTCTGGAGGCTTTTAGAATAATCCGGGGAGGGTCTAGAAGGGTCTGGGTTCCTTTAGAAGGGTCCTGGGAGGTTTTAGAAGGGTCTGGGGTCTTTTAGAATGATCAGGGGAGGGTCTAGAATGGTCTGGGACTTTTAGACGGGTCCTGGGGGGCTCTAGAAGGGTCTGGAGGCTTGTAGAGGGGTCCTGGGTGGCTCTAGAAGGGTCTGGGTTTATTTAGAAGGATCCGGGGAGGGTCTAGAAAGGTCTGGGGGCTTTTAGAAGGGTCTTGGGAGGCTCTAGAGGGTCTGGTTTCTTTTAGAATGATCCGGGGAGGGTGTAGAAGGTCTGGGGGCCTTTAGAATGGTCCTGGGGGGCTCTAGAATGGTCTGGGTGCATTTAGAAGGGTCCTGGGGGCGTCTGGAAGGGTCTGGGGGGCTTTTTTAGAAGGTCCTGGGGGGCTCTAGAAGTGTCTGGGTTCCTTTAGATGGGTCCTGGGGGGCTCTAGAAGGTTCTGCTGGCTTTCAGAAGGGTCCTGGGGGCCTCTAGAAGGGTCTGGAATCTTTCAGAAGGGTCCGGGGGGGCTCTAGAAGGGTCTGGGGTCTTTTATGAATGGTCCTGGGGTGCTCTAGAAGGGTCTGGGGACTTTTAGAAGGGTCCTGGGGTGCTCTAGAAGGGGTCTGGGGGCTTTTAGAAGGGTCCTGGGGGGCTCTAGAAGGGTCTGGGGGCTTTTAGAAGGGTCCTGGAGGCCTCTAGAAGGGTCTGGGGGCTTTTAGAAGGGTCCTGGTGTTCTCTAGAGGGTCTGGGGGCTTTTAGAATTATCCTGGAGGCCTCTAGAAGGGTCTGGGATCTATTAGAGGGGTTCGGGGGGGGCTCTAGAAGGGTCTGGGGGCTTTTAGAAAGGTCCTAGGAGTCTCTAGAAGGGTCTGGGGCTTTTAGAAGGGTCCTGGTGTTATCTAGAAGGGTCTGGGGACTTATAGAAGTGTCTGGGGGCCTATAGGAGGGTCTGGAGGCCTTTTAGAATAATCCGGGGAGGGGTCTAGAAGGGTCTGGGTTCCTTTAGAAGGGTCCTGGGAGGTTTTAGAAGGGTCTGGGGTCTTTTAGAATGATCAGGGGAGGGTCTAGAAGGGTCTGGGGCTTTAGACGGATCCTGGGGGGCTCTAGAAGGGTCTGGAGGCTTTTAGAGGGGTCCTGGGGGGCTCTAGAAGGGGTCTGGGTTCATTTAGAAGGATCCGGGGAGGGTCTAGAAAGGTCTGGGGGCTTTTAGAAGGGTCCTGATAGGCTCTAGAAGGGTCTGTAGGTTTTTAGAATGAATCCGGGAGGGTCTAGAAGGGTCTGGGGGCCGTTAGAATGGTCCTGGGGGGCTCTAGAAGGGTCTGGGTGCTTTTAGAAGGGTCCTGGGGGGCTCTAGAAGGGTCTGGGTTCATTTAGAAGGGTCCTGGGGGCCTCTAGAAGGGTCTGGAGGCTTTTAGAATAATCCGGGGAGGGTCTAGAAGGGTCTGGGTTCCTTTAGAAGGGTCCTGGGAGGTTTTAGAAGGGTCTGGGGTCTTTTAGAATGATCAGGGGAGGGTCTAGAATGGTCTGGGGACTTTTAGACGGGTCCTGGGTGGCTCTAGAAGGGTCTGGAGGCTTGTAGAGGGGTCCTGGGTGGCTCTAGAAGGGTCTGGGTTTATTTAGAAGGATCCGGGGAGGGTCTAGAAAAGTCTGGGGGCTTTTAGAAGGGTCTTGGGAGGCTCTAGAAGGGTCTGGTTTCTTTTAGAATGATCCGGGGAGGGTGTAGAAGGGTCTGGGGGCCTTTAGAAGGGTCCTGGGGGGCTCTAGAATGGTCTGGGGGCATTTAGAAGGGTCCTGGGGGCGTCTGGAAGGGTCTGGGGGCTTTTAGAAGGTTTCCTGGGGGGCTCTAGAAGTGTCTGGGTTCCTTTAGAAGGGTCCTGGGGGGCTCTAGAAGGTTCTGCTGGCTTTCAGAAGGGTCCTGGGTGCCTCTAGAAGGGTCTGGAATCTTTCAGAAGGGTCCGGGGGGGGCTTCTAGAAGGGTCTGGGGTCTTTTAGAAGGGTCCTGGGGTGCTCTAGAAGGGTCTGGGGGCTTTTAGAAGGGTACTGGTGTTCTCTAGAAGGGTCTGGGGGCTTTTAGAATTATCCTGGAGGCCTCTAGAAGGGTCTGGGATCTATTAGAGGGGTTCGGGGGGGGCTCTAGAAGGGTCTGGGGGCTTTTAGAAAGGTCCTAGGAGTCTCTAGAAGGGTCTGGGGGCTTTTAGAAGGGTCCTGGTGTTATCTAGAAGGGTCTGGGGACTTATAGAAGTGTCCTGGGGGCCTCTAGGAGGGTCTGGAGGCTTTTAGAATAATCCGGGGAGGGTCTAGAAGGGTCTGGGTTCCTTTAGAAGGGTCCTGGGAGGTTTTAGAAGGGTCTGGGGTCTTTTAGAATGATCAGGGGAGGGTCTAGAAGGGTCTGGGGGCTTTTAGACGGATCCTGGGGGGCTCTAGAAGGGTCTGGAGGCTTTTAGAGGGGTCCTGGGGGGCTCTAGAAGGGTCTGGGGACTTTTAGAAGGGTCCTGGGGGGCTCTAGAAGGGTCTGGGGGCTTTTAGAAGGGTCCTGGTGTTCTCTAGAAGGGTCTGGGGGCTTTTAGAATTATCCTGGAGGCCTCTAGAAGGGTCTGGGATCTATTAGAGGGGTTCGGGGGGGGGCTCTAGAAGGGTCTGGGGGCTTTTAGAAAGGTCCTAGGAGTCTCTAGAAGGGTCTGGGGGCTTTTAGAAGGGTCCTGGTGTTATCTAGAAGGGTCTGGGGACTTATAGAAGTGTCCTGGGGGCCTCTAGGAGGGTCTGGAGGCTTTTAGAATAAACCGGGGAGGGTCTAGAAGGGTCTGGGTTCCTTTAGAAGGGTCCTGGGAGGTTTTAGAAGGGTCTGGGGTCTTTTAGAATGATCAGGGGAGGGTCTAGAAGGGTCTGGGGGCTTTTAGACGGATCCTGGGGGGCTCTAGAAGGGTCTGGAGGCTTTTAGAGGTGTCCTGGGGGGCTCTAAAAGGGTCTGGGTTCATTTAGAAGGATCCGGGGAGGGTCTAGAAAGGTCTGGGGGCTTTTAGAAGGGTCCTGGGAGGCTCTAGAAGGGTCTGTAGGTTTTTAGAATGATCCGGGGAGGGTCTAGAAGGGTCTGGGGGCCTTTAGAATGGTCCTGGGGGGCTCTAGAAGGGTCTGGGTGCTTTTAGAAGGGTCCTGGGGGGCTCTAGAAGGGTCTGGGGGGTTTTAGAAGGGTCCTGGGTGGCTCTAGAGCGTTCTGGGGGCTTTTAGAATGGTCCTGGGGGTCTCTAGAAGGGTCTGGGTGCTTTTAGAGGGGTCCTGGGAGGCTCTAGACGGGTCTGGGGGCTTTTAGAAGGAACCGGGGAGGGTCCAGAAGGGTCTGTGGGCCTTTAGAAGGGTCCTGGGGGGTTCTAGAAGGGTCTGGGGGCTTTTAGAATGATCCGGGGAGGGTCTAGAAGGGTCTGGGGGCCTTTAGAAGGGTCCTGGGAGGCTCTAGAAGGGTCTGGGGACTTATAGAAGGGTCCTGGGGGCCTCTAGAAAGTTCTGGGATCTATTAGAGGGGTTCGGGGGGGCTCTAGAAGGGTCTGGGGGCTTTTAGAAGGATCTGCGGAGGGTCTAGAAGGGTCTGGGTGCTTTTCGAAGGGTCCTGGGGGGCTCTAGAAGGGTCTGGAGGCTTTTAGAATAATCCGGTGAGGGTCTAGAAGGTTCTTGGTTCTTTCAAAAGGGTCCTGGGAGGTTTTAGAAGGGTCTGGGGTCTTTTAGAATGATCAGGGGAGGGTCTAGAAGGGTCTGAGGGCTTTTAGACGGGTCCTGGGGGGCTCTAGACGGGTCTGGAGGCTTTTAAATGGGTCCTGGGGGGCTCTAGAAGGGTCTGGGTTCATTTAGAAGGATCCGGGGAGGGTCTAGAAAGGTCTGGGGGCTTTTAGGGGAGTCCTCGGAGGCTGTAGAAGGGTCTGGGGGATTTTAGAATGATCCGGGGAGGGTCTAGAAGGGTCTGGGTGCCTTTAGAAGGGTTCTGGGGGGCTCTGGAATGGTCTGGGGGCTTTTAGAAGGGTCCTGGAGGCCTCTAGAAGGGTCTGGGGTCTTTTAAAATGATCCGGGGAGGGTCTACAAAGGTCTGGGGGCCTTTAGAATGGTCCTGGGGGGCTCTAGAAGGGTCTGGGTGCTTTTAGAAGGGTCCTGGGGAGCTCTAGAAGGGTCTGGGGGCTTTTAGAAGGGACCTTGGTGGCCCTAGAGGGTTCTGGGGGCTTTTACAAGGGTCCTGGGAGGCTCTAGAAGGGTCTGGGGGCTTTTAGAAGGGTCCTGGGTGGCTCTAGAAGGGTCTGGGTGCTTTTAGAAGGGCCCTGTGGTGCTCTAGAAGGTTCTGGGGGTTTTAGAAGGGTCCTGGGGGTTTCTAGAATGGTCTGGGGGCTTTTAGAATTGTCCTGGGGGGCTCTAGAAGAGTCTGGGTGCCTTTAGAATGGTCCTGGGGGACTCTAGAATGTTCTCCTGGCTTTCAGAAGGGTCCTGGGGGCCTCTAAAAGGGTCTGGGGGATTTTAGAAGGGTCCGGGATGGGCTCTAGAAGGGTCTGGGGTCTTTTAGAACGGTCCTGGGGTGCTCTAGAAGGGTCTGGAGTCTTTTAGAAGGGTCCTGGTGGGGCTCTAGTAGGGTCTGGGGGCTTTTAGAATGATCCGGGGAGGGTCTAGAAAGGTCTGCGGGGCCTTAAATATGGTCCTGGGGGGCTCTAGAAGGGTCTGTGTGCTTTTAGAAGGGTCCTGGGGGGCTCTAGAAGGGTCTGGGGTCTTTTAGAAGGGTCCTGGGTAGCTCTAGAGGGTTCTACGGGCTTTTAGAAGGGTCCTGGGGGTCTCTAGAAGGGTCTGGGGGCTTTTAGAAGGGTCCTGGGATGCTCTAGAAGTGTCTGGGCGCTTTTAGAATGATCCAGGGAGAGTCTAGAAGGATCTGGGGGCCTTTAGAAGGGTCCTGGGGGGTTCTAGAATGGTCTGGGGGCTTTTACAAGGGTCCTGGGGGTCTCTAGAAGTGTCTGGGTGCCTTTAGAAGGGTCCTGGGTGGCTCTAGAATGTTCTGCTGGCTTTCAGAAGGGTCCTGGGGGCCTCTAGAAGGGTCTGGAATCTTTTAGAAGGGTCCGGAGGGGGGCTCTAGAAGGGTCTGGGGTCTTTTTGAATGGTCCTGGGGTGCTCTAGAAGGGTCTGGGGACTTTTAGAAGGGTCCTGGGGGGCTCTAGAACGGTCTGGGGGCTTTTACAAGGGTCCTGGGTTTCTCTAGAAGGGTCTGGGGTCTTTTAGAAATATCCTGGAGACCTCTAGAAGGGTCTGGGATCTAATACAGGGGTTCGGGGTGGCTCTAGAAGGGTCTGGGGGCTTTTAAAAGGGTCCTGGGAGGTTCTAGAAGTGTCTGGGGGCATTTAGAATGGTCCTGGGAGGCTCTAGAAGGGTCTGTGTGCTTTCAGAAGGGTCCTGCGTGTCTCTAGAAGGGTCTGAGTGCTTTAAGAAGGGTCCTGGGGGGCTCTAGAAGGGTCTGGGGGCTTTTAGAATGGTCCTGTGTGGCTCTAGAGGGTTCTGGGGGCTTTTAGAAGTGTCCTGGGGGTCTGTAGAAGGGTCAGGAGGCTTTTAGAGTGTTCCTGGGAGGCTCTAGAAGGGTCTGGGGGTTTTAGAATGATCCGGGGAGGGTCTAGAAGGGCCTGGGGGCCTTTAGAAGGGTCCGGGGGGGCTCTAGAAGGGTCTGGGGGCGATTAGAATGATCCGGGGTAGGTCTAGAAATGTCTGGGGGCCTTTAGAATGGTCCTGGGAGTCTCTAGAAGGGTCTGTGTGCTTTTAGAAGGGTCCTGGGGGGCTCTAGAAGGGTCTGGGGGCCTTTAGAATGGTCCTGGGAGGCTCTAGAAGGATCTGGGGGCTTTTAGAAGGATCCTGTCGGGCTCTAGAAGGGTCTGGGGGCTTTTAGAACGGTCCTGGGGTGCTCTAGAAGGGTCTGAGGACTTTTAGAAGGGTCCTGGGGGGCTCTAGAAGGGTCTGGGGGCTTTTAGAATGATCCGGGGAGGGTCTAGAAAGGTCTGCGGGGCCTTAAAAATGGTCCTGGGGGGCTCTAGAAGGGTCTGTGTGCTTTTAGAAGGGTCCTGGGGGGCTCTAGAAGGGTCTGGGGTCTTTTAGAAGGGTCCTGGGTAGCTCTAGAGGGTTCTACGGGCTTTTAGAAGGGTCCTGGGGGTCTCTAGAAGGGTCTGGGGGCTTTTAGAAGGGTCCTGGGATGCTCTAGAAGTGTCTGGGCGCTTTTAGAATGATCCAGGGAGGGTCTAGAAGGATCTGGGGGCCTTTAGAAGGGTCCTGGGGGGTTCTAGAATGGTCTGGGGGCTTTTACAAGGGTCCTGGGGGTCTCTAGAAGTGTCTGGGTGCCTTTAGAAGGGTCCTGGGTGGCTCTAGAATGTTCTGCTGGCTTTCAGAAGGGTCCTGGGGGCCTCTAGAAGGGTCTGGAATCTTTTAGAAGGGTCCGGAGGGGGGCTCTAGAAGGGTCTGGGGTCTTTTTGAATGGTCCTGGGGTGCTCTAGAAGGGTCTGGGGACTTTTAGAAGGGTCCTGGGGGGCTCTAGAAGGGTCTGGGGGCTTTTACAAGGGTCCTGGGTTTCTCTAGAAGGGTCTGGGGTCTTTTAGAAATATCCTGGAGACCTCTAGAAGGGTCTGGGATCTAATACAGGGGTTCGGGGTGGCTCTAGAAGGGTCTGGGGGCTTTTAAAAGGGTCCTGGGAGGTTCTAGAAGTGTCTGTGGGCATTTAGAATGGTCCTGGGAGGCTCTAGAAGGGTCTGTGTGCTTTCAGAAGGGTCCTGCGTGTCTCTAGAAGGGTCTGAGTGCTTTAAGAAGGGTCCTAAGGGGCTCTAGAAGGGTCTGGGTGCTTTTAGAATGGTCCTGTGTGGCTCTAGAGGGTTCTGGGGGCTTTTAGAAGTGTCCTGGGGGTCTGTAGAAGGGTCAGGAGGCTTTTAGAGTGTTCCTGGGAGGCTCTAGAAGGGTCTGGGGGTTTTAGAATGATCCGGGGAGGGTCTAGAAGGGCCTGGGGGCCTTTAGAAGGGTCCGGGGGGGCTCTAGAAGGGTCTGGGGGCGATTAGAATGATCCGGGGTAGGTCTAGAAGTGTCTGGGGGCCTTTAGAATGGTCCTGGGAGTCTCTAGAAGGGTCTGTGTGCTTTTAGAAGGGTCCTGGGGGGCTCTAGAAGGGTCTGGGGGCCTTTAGAATGGTCCTGGGAGGCTCTAGAAGGATCTGGGGGCTTTTAGAAGGATCCTGTCGGGCTCTAGAAGGGTCTGGGGGCTTTTAGAACGGTCCTGGCGTGCTCTAGAAGGGTCTGAGGACTTTTAGAAGGGTCCTGGGGGGCTCTAGAAGGGTCTGGGGGCTTTTAGAAGGGTCCTGGGGGCCTCTAGAAAGGTCTGGGTCTTTTAGAATGATCCGGGGAGGGTCTAGAAAGGTCTGCGGGGCCTTAAAAATGGTCCTGGGGGGCTCTAGAAGGGTCTGTGTGCTTTTAGAAGGGTCCTGGGGGGCTCTAGAAGGGTCTGGGGTCTTTTAGAAGGGTCCTGGGTAGCTCTAGAGGGTTCTACGGGCTTTTAGAAGGGTCCTGGGGGTCTCTAGAAGGGTCTGGGGGCTTTTAGAAGGGTCCTGGGATGCTCTAGAAGTGTCTGGGCGCTTTTAGAATGATCCAGGGAGGGTCTAGAAGGATCTGGGGGCTTTTAGAAGGGTCCTGGGGGGTTCTAGAATAGTCTGGGGGCTTTTACAAGGGTCCTGGGGGTCTCTAGAAGTGTCTGGGTGCCTTTAGAAGGGTCCTGGGTGGCTCTAGAATGTTCTGCTGGCTTTCAGAAGGGTCCTGGGGGCCTCTAGAAGGGTCTGGAATCTTTTAGAAGGGTCCGGGGGGGGGCTCTAGAAGGGTCTGGGGTCTTTTAGAAGGGTCCTGGAGTGCTCTAGAAGGGTCTGGGGACTTTTAGAAGGGTCCTGGGGGGCTCTAGAAGGGTCTGGGGGCTTTTACAAGGCTCCTGGGTTTCTCTAGAAGGGTCTGGGGTCTTTTAGAAATATCCTGGAGACCTCTAGAAGGGTCTGGGATCTAATACAGGGGTTCGGGGTGGCTCTAGAAGGGTCTGGGGGCTTTTAAAAGGGTCCTGGGAGGTTCTAGAAGGGTCTGGGGGCATTTAGAAGGGTCCTGGGGTTCTCTAGAAAGGTCTGTTGGCTTTTAGTAGGGTCCTGGGAGGCTCTAGAAGGGTCTGGGTTCATTTAGAATGATCCGGGGAGGGTCTAGAAAGGTCTGGGGGCATTTAGAATGGTCCTGGTGGGCTCTAGAATGGTCTGGGTGCTTTTAGAAGGTTACTGGTGGGCTCTAGAATGTTCTGCTGTCTTTCAGATGGGTCCTGGGGTACTCTAGAAGGGTCTGGGGGCTTTTAGAAGTGTCCGGGGGGGCTCTAGAAGGGTCTGGGGGCTTTTAGAAGGGTCCTGGGGTGCTCTAGAAGGGTCTGGGGACTTTTAGAAGGGTCCTGGGGGGCTCTAGAAGGGTCTGGGGGCTTTTAGAAGGGTCCTGGGGTTCTCTAGAATGGTCTGGGTGCTTTTAGAAGTATCCTGGGGGCCTCTAGAAGGGTCTGGGATCTATTAGAGGGGTCCGGGGGGGCTCTAAAAGGGTCTGGGGGCTGTTAGAAGGGTCCTGGGATGCTCTAGAAGGGTCTGGGGGCTTTTAGAAGGGTCCTGGGGGCTCTAGAAGGGTCTGGGTTCATTTAGAAGGGTCCTGGGGGCCTCTAGAAGGGTCTGGAGGCTTTTAGAATAATCCGGGGAGGGTCTAGAAGGGTCTGGGTTCCTTTAGAAGGGTCCTGGGAGGTTTTAGAAGGGTCTGGGGTCTTTTAGAATGATCAGGGGAGGGTCTGGAATGGTCTGGGGACTTTTAGACGGGTCCTGGGTGGCTCTAGAAGGGTCTGGGTTTATTTAGAAGGATCCGGGGAGGGTCTAGAAAGGTCTGGGGGCTTTTAGAAGGGTCTTGGGAGGCTCTAGAAGGGTCTGGTTTCTTTTAGAATGATCCGGGGAGGGTGTAGAAGGGTCTGGGGGCCTTTAGAATGGTCCTGGGGGGCTCTAGAATGGTCTGGGTGCATTTAGAAGGGTCCTGGGGGCGTCTGGAAGGGTCTGGGGGCTTTTAGAAGGTTCCTGGGGGGCTCTAGAAGTGTCTGGGTTCCTTTAGAAGGGTCCTGGGGGGCTCTAGAAGGTTCTGCTGGCTTTCAGAAGGGTCCTGGGGGCCTCTAGAAGGGTCTGGAATCTTTCAGAAGGGTCTGGGGGGGGCTCTAGAAGGGTCTGGGGTCTTTTAGAAGGGTCCTGGGGTGCTCTAGAAGGGTCTGGGGACTTTTAGAAGGGTCCTGGGGTGCTCTAGAAGGGTCTGGGGGCTTTTAGAAGGGTCCTGGGGGGCTCTAGAAGGGTCTGGGGGCTTTTAGAAGGGTCCTGGAGGCCTCTAGAAGGGTCTGGGGGCTTTTAGAAGGGTCCTGGTGTTCTCTAGAAGGGTCTGGGGGCTTTTAGAATTATCCTGGAGGCCTCTAGAAGGGTCTGGGATCTATTAGAGGGGTTCGGGGGGGGCTCTAGAAGGGTCTGGGGGCTTTTAGAAAGGTCCTAGGAGTCTCTAGAAGGGTCTGGGGGCTTTTAGAAGGGTCCTGGTGTTATCTAGAAGGGTCTGGGGACTTATAGAAGTGTCCTGGGGGCCTCTAGGAGGGTCTGGAGGCTTTTAGAATAATCCGGGGAGGGTCTAGAAGGGTCTGGGTTCCTTTAGAAGGGTCCTGGGAGGTTTTAGAAGGGTCTGGGGTCTTTTAGAATGATCAGGGGAGGGTCTAGAAGGGTCTGGGGGCTTTTAGACGGATCCTGGGGGGCTCTAGAAGGGTCTGGAGGCTTTTAGAGGGGTCCTGGGGGGCTCTAGAAGGGTCTGGGTTCATTTAGAAGGATCCGGGGAGGGTCTAGAAAGGTCTGGGGGCTTTTAGAAGGGTCCTGATAGGCTCTAGAAGGGTCTGTAGGTTTTTAGAATGATCCGGGGAGGGTCTAGAAGGGTCTGGGGGCCTTTAGAATGGTCCTGGGGGGCTCTAGAAGGGTCTGGGTGCTTTTAGAAGGGTCCTGGGGGGCTCTAGAAGGGTCTGGGTTCATTTAGAAGGGTCCTGGGGGCCTCTAGAAGGGTCTGGAGGCTTTTAGAATAATCCGGGGAGGGTCTAGAAGGGTCTGGGTTCCTTTAGAAGGGTCCTGGGAGGTTTTAGAAGGGTCTGGGGTCTTTTAGAATGATCAGGGGAGGGTCTAGAATGGTCTGGGGACTTTTAGACGGGTCCTGGGGGGCTCTAGAAGGGTCTGGAGGCTTGTAGAGGGGTCCTGGGTGGCTCTAGAAGGGTCTGGGTTTATTTAGAAGGATCCGGGGAGGGTCTAGAAAGGTCTGGGGGCTTTTAGAAGGGTCTTGGGAGGCTCTAGAAGGGTCTGGTTTCTTTTAGAATGATCCGGGGAGGGTGTAGAAGGGTCTGGGGGCCTTTAGAAGGGTCCTGGGGGGCTCTAGAATGGTCTGGGGGCATTTAGAAGGGTCCTGGGGGCGTCTGGAAGGGTCTGGGGGCTTTTAGAAGGTTCCTGGGGGGCTCTAGAAGTGTCTGGGTTCCTTTAGAAGGGTCCTGGGGGGCTCTAGAAGGTTCTGCTGGCTTTCAGAAGGGTCCTGGGTGCCTCTAGAAGGGTCTGGAATCTTTCAGAAGGGTCCGGGGGGGGCTCTAGAAGGGTCTGGGGTCTTTTAGAAGGGTCCTGGGGTGCTCTAGAAGGGTCTGGGGACTTTTAGAAGGGTCCTGGGGGGCTCTAGAAGGGTCTGGGGGCTTTTAGAAGGGTCCTGGTGTTCTCTAGAAGGGTCTGGGGGCTTTTAGAATTATCCTGGAGGCCTCTAGAAGGGTCTGGGATCTATTAGAGGGGTTCGGGGGGGCTCTAGAAGGGTCTGGGGGCTTTTAGAAAGGTCCTAGGAGTCTCTAGAAGGGTCTGGGGGCTTTTAGAAGGGTCCTGGTGTTATCTAGAAGGGTCTGGGGACTTATAGAAGTGTCCTGGGGGCCTCTAGGAGGGTCTGGAGGCTTTTAGAATAATCCGGGGAGGGTCTAGAAGGGTCTGGGTTCCTTTAGAAGGGTCCTGGGAGGTTTTAGAAGGGTCTGGGGTCTTTTAGAATGATCAGGGGAGGGTCTAGAAGGGTCTGGGGGCTTTTAGACGGATCCTGGGGGGCTCTAAAAGGGTCTGGAGGCTTTTAGAGGGGTCCTGGGGGGCTCTAGAAGGGTCTGGGGACTTTTAGAAGGGTCCTGGGGGGCTCTAGAAGGGTCTGGGGGCTTTTAGAAGGGTCCTGGTGTTCTCTAGAAGGGTCTGGGGGCTTTTAGAATTATCCTGGAGGCCTCTAGAAGGGTCTGGGATCTATTAGAGGGGTTCGGGGGGGGCTCTAGAAGGGTCTGGGGGCTTTTAGAAAGGTCCTAGGAGTCTCTAGAAGGGTCTGGGGGCTTTTAGAAGGGTCCTGGTGTTATCTAGAAGGGTCTGGGGACTTATAGAAGTGTCCTGGGGGCCTCTAGGAGGGTCTGGAGGCTTTTAGAATAATCCGGGGACGGTCTAGAAGGGTCTGGGTTCCTTTAGAAGGGTCCTGGGAGGTTTTAGAAGGGTCTGGGGTCTTTTAGAATGATCAGGGGAGGGTCTAGAAGGGTCTGGGGGCTTTTAGACGGATCCTGGGGGGCTCTAGAAGGGTCTGGAGGCTTTTAGAGGTGTCCTGGGGGGCTCTAGAAGGGTCTGGGTTCATTTAGAAGGATCCGGGGAGGGTCTAGAAAGGTCTGGGGGCTTTTAGAAGGGTCCTGGGAGGCTCTAGAAGGGTCTGTAGGTTTTTAGAATGATCCGGGGAGGGTCTAGAAGGGTCTGGGGGCCTTTAGAATGGTCCTGGGGGGCTCTAGAAGGGTCTGGGTGCTTTTAGAAGGGTCCTGGTGGGCTCTAGAAGGGTCTGGGGGGTTTTAGAAGGGTCCTGGGTGGCTCTAGAGCGTTCTGGGGGCTTTTAGAATGGTCCTGGGGGTCTCTAGAAGGGTCTGGGTGCTTTTAGAGGGGTCCTGGGAGGCTCTAGACGGGTCTGGGGGCTTTTAGAAGGAACCGGGGAGGGTCCAGAAGGGTCTGTGGGCCTTTAGAAGGGTCCTGGGGGGTTCTAGAAGGGTCTGGGGGCTTTTAGAATGATCCGGGGAGGGTCTAGAAGGGTCTGGGGGCCTTTAGAAGGGTCCTGGGAGGCTCTAGAAGGGTCTGGGGACTTATAGAAGGGTCCTGGGGGCCTCTAGAAAGTTCTGGGATCTATTAGAGGGGTTCGGGGGGGCTCTAGAAGGGTCTGGGGGCTTTTAGAAGGATCTGCGGAGGGTCTAGAAGGGTCTGGGTGCTTTTCGAAGGGTCCTGGGGGGCTCTAGAAGGGTCTGGAGGCTTTTAGAATAATCCGGTGAGGGTCTAGAAGGTTCTTGGTTCTTTCAAAAGGGTCCTGGGAGGTTTTAGAAGGGTCTGGGGTCTTTTAGAATGATCAGGGGAGGGTCTAGAAGGGTCTGAGGGCTTTTAGACGGGTCCTGGGGGGCTCTAGACGGGTCTGGAGGCTTTTAAATGGGTCCTGGGGGGCTCTAGAAGGGTCTGGGTTCATTTAGAAGGATCCGGGGAGGGTCTAGAAAGGTCTGGGGGCTTTTAGGGGAGTCCTCGGAGGCTGTAGAAGGGTCTGGGGGATTTTAGAATGATCCGGGGAGGGTCTAGAAGGGTCTGGGTGCCTTTAGAAGGGTTCTGGGGGGCTCTGGAATGGTCTGGGGGCTTTTAGAAGGGTCCTGGAGGCCTCTAGAAGGGTCTGGGGTCTTTTAAAATGATCCGGGGAGGGTCTACAAAGGTCTGGGGGCCTTTAGAATGGTCCTGGGGGGCTCTAGAAGGGTCTGGGTGCTTTTAGAAGGGTCCTGGGGAGCTCTAGAAGGGTCTGGGGGCTTTTAGAAGGGACCTTGGTGGCCCTAGAGGGTTCTGGGGGCTTTTACAAGGGTCCTGGGAGGCTCTAGAAGGGTCTGGGGGCTTTTAGAAGGGTCCTGGGTGGCTCTAGAAGGGTCTGGGTGCTTTTAGAAGGGCCCTGTGGTGCTCTAGAAGGTTCTGGGGGTTTTAGAAGGGTCCTGGGGGTTTCTAGAATGGTCTGGGGGCTTTTAGAATTGTCCTGGGGGGCTCTAGAAGAGTCTGGGTGCCTTTAGAATGGTCCTGGGGGACTCTAGAATGTTCTCCTGGCTTTCAGAAGGGTCCTGGGGGCCTCTAGAAGGGTCTGGGGGATTTTAGAAGGGTCCGGGATGGGCTCTAGAAGGGTCTGGGGTCTTTTAGATGGGTCCTGGGGTGCTCTAGAAGGGTCTGGAGTCTTTTAGAAGGGTCCTGGTGGGGCTCTAGTAGGGTCTGGGGGCTTTTAGCAGGGTCCTGGTGTTCTCTAGAAGGGTCTGGGGGCTTTTAGAATTATCCTGGGGGCCTCTAGAAGGGTCTGTGATATATTAGAGGGATCCGGGGGGCTCTAGAAGGGTCTGGGGCTTTTAGAAGGGTCCTTGGAGGCTCTAAAAGGGTCTGGGGGCTTTTAGAAGGGTCCTGGGGTTATCTAGAAGGGTCTGGGTACTTATAGAAGGGTCCTAGGGGCCTCTAGAAGGGTCTGGAGGCTTTTAGAATAATCCGGGGATGGTCTATAAGGGTCTGGGTTCCTTTAGAAGGGTCCTGGGAGGTTTTAGAAGGGTCTGTGGTCTTTTAGAATGATCAGGGGAGGGTCTAGAAGGGGCTGGGGGCTTTTAGACGGGTCCTGGGGGGCTCTAGAAGGGTCTGGAGGCTTGTACAGGGGTCCTGGGGGGCTCTAGAAGGGTCTGGGTGCTTTTAGAAGGGTCTTCGGATGCTCTAGAAGGGTCTGGGGGCTTTTAGAAAGGTCCTGGCGGGATCTAGAAGGTTCTGGGGGCTTTCAGAAGGGTCCTGGGGGGCTCTAGAAGGGTCTGGGTGCCTTTAGAAGGGTCCTGGGGGGCTCCAGAATGTTCTGCTGGCTTTCAGAATGGTCCTGGGGGCCTCTAGAATGGTCTGGGGGCTTTTAGAAGGGTCCGGGGTGGGCTCTAGAAGGGTCTGGGGGCTTTTAGAAGAGTCCTGGGGTGCTCTAGAAGGGTCTGGGGACTTTTAGAAGGGTCCTGGGTTGCTCTAGAAGCGACGGGGTGCCTTAAGAGGGGCCATGGGGGCCTCTAGAAGGGTCTGGGAACTTTTAGAAGGGTCCTGGGGTGCTCTAGAAGGGACGGGGTGCCTTAAGAGGGGCCCTGGGCGCCTCTATAAGGGTCTGTGTGCTTTTAGAAGTTTCCTGGGGGGCTCTAGAAGGGTCTGGGGGCTTTTAGAAGGGTCCTGGGTTTCTCTAGTAGGGTCTGGGGACTTATAGAAGGGTCCTGGGGGCTTCTAGAATGGTCTGGAGGCTTTTAGAATAATCCGGGGAGGGTCTAGAAGGGTCTGGGTTCCTTTAGAAGGGTCGTGAGAGGTTTTAGAAGGGTCTGGGGTCTTTTAGAATGATCAGGGGAGGGTCTAGAAGGGCCTGGGGGCCTTTAGAAGGGTCCTGGGGGGTTCTAGAATGGTCTGGGGGCTTTTAGAAGGGTCCTGGGTGCCTCTAGAATGGTCTGGGCGCTTTTAGATGGATCCGGGGAGGGTCTAGAAAGGTCTGGGGGCCTTTAGAATGGTCCTGGGGGGCTCTAGAAGGGTCTGGGGACTTTTAGAAGGGTCCTGTGAGGCTCTAGAAGGGTCTGGGGGCTTTTAGAAGGGTCCTGGGTGGCTCTAGAGAGTTCTGGGGGCTTTTAGAAGGGTCCTGGGGGTCTCTAGAAGGGTCTGGGTGCTATTAGAAGGGTCCTGGGATGATCTAGAAGGGTCTGGGTGCCTTTAGAAGGGTCCTCGGATGCTCTAGAAGGGTCTGGGGGCTTTTAGAAAGGTCCTGGCGGGCTCTAGAAGGTTCTGGGGGCTTTCAGAAGGGTCCTGGGGGTCTCTAGAAGGGTCTGGGGGCTTTTAGAAGCGTTCTGGGGTGCTCTAGAAGGGTCTGGGTGCCTTTAGAAGGGTCCTGGGGGGCTCTAGAATGTTCTGCTGGCTTTCAGAAGGGTCCTGGGGGCCTCTAGAAGGGTCTGGGGGCTTTTAGAAGGGTCCAGGGTGGGCTCTAGAAGGGTCTGGGGGCTTTTAGAAGGGTCCTGGGGTGCTCTAGAAGGGTCTGGGGACTATTAGAAGGGTCCTGGTGTGCTCTAGAAGTGACGGTGTGCCTTAAGAGGGGCCCTGGGGGCCTCTAGAAGGGTCTGTGGGCTTTTAGAAGTGTCCTGGGGGGCTCTAGAAGGTCTGGGGGCTTTTAGAAGGGTCCTAAGAGGATCTAGAAGGATCTGGGGGCTTTTAGAATAATCCGGGGACGGTCTAGAAGGGTCTGGGTGCTTTTAGAAAGGTCCTGGGGGGCTCTAGAAAGGTCTGGGTGCTTTTAGAACGGTGCTGTGGGGCTCTAGAAGGTTCTGGGGGCTTTGAGAAGGGTCCTGGGGGCATCTAGAAGGGTCTAGGGGCTTTTAGAAGGGTCCTTCGAGGGTCTAGAAGGGTCTGGGTGCTTTTAGAAGGGTCCTGCGGTGCTCTAAAAGGGTCTGGGGGCATTTAGAAGCGTCCTGGGGTGCTCTAGAAGGGACGGGGGGGCTTAAGAGGGGCCCTGGGGCCTCTAGAAAGGTCTAGGAGCTTTTAGAAGGGTCCTGGGGGACTCTAGAAGGGTCTGGAAGCTTTTAGAAGGGTCCTGGGGGGCTCTAGAAGGGCCTGGTGGCTTTTAGAATGGTCCTGTGGGGCTCTACAAGGTTCTGGGGGCTTTCAGAAGGTTCCTGGGGGCCTCTAGAATCGTCTAGGGGCTTTTAGAAGGGTCCTGGGTGGATCTAGAAGGGTCTGGGAGCTTTTATAAGGGTCCTGGGGGCCTCTAGAAGGGTCTGGGGGCTTTTAGAATGATCCGGGGAGGGTCTAGAAAGGTCTGGGGGCCTTTAGAATGGTCCTGGCCGTCTCTAGAAGGGTCTGGGTGCGTTTAGAAGGGTCCTGGGGGGATCTAGAAGGGTCTGGGGGCTTTTAGAAGGGTCCTGGGTATCTCTAGAGGATTCTGGGGGCTTTTAGAAGGGTCCTGGGAGGCTCTAGAAGGGTGTGGGGGCTTTTAGAAGGGTCCTGGGATGCTCTAGAAGGGTCTGGGTGCTTTTAGAAAGGTCCTCGGACGCTCTAGAAGGGTCTGGGGGCTTTTAGAAGGGTCCTGGGGGGCTCTAGATGGTTCTGGGGGCTTTCAGAAGGGTCCTGGGTGTCTCTAGAAGGGTCTGGGTGCTTTTAGAAGGGTCCTTGGGGGCTCTAGAAGGGTCTGGGTGTCTTTAGAAGGGTCCTGGGGGGCTCTAGAATGTTCTGCTGGCTTTCAGATGGGTCCTGTTGGCCTCTAGAAAGGTCTGGGGGCTTTTAGAATGGTCCGGGGGGGGTCTAGAAGGGTCTGGGGGCTTTTAGAAGGGTCCTTGGGGGCTCTTGAATGGTCTGGGTGCTTTTAGAATTATCCTGGGGGCCTCTAGAAGGGTCTGGGATCTATTAGAGGGGCCTGGGGGGGCTCTAGAATGGTCTGGGGGCTTTTAGAAGGATCCGGGGAGGGTCTAGAAGGTTCTGGGGGCTTTTAGAAGGGTCCTGGGAGGGTCTAGAAGGTTCTGGGGACTTATAGAAGGGTCCTGGATGTCTCTAGAAGGGTCTGGGATCTATTAGAAGGGTTCGGGGGGGCTCTAGAAGGGTCTGGGGGCTTTTAGAAGGATCCGCGGAGGGTCTAGAAGGGTCTGGGAGATTTAGAAGGTTCCTGGGGGTTTCTAGAAAGGTCTGGAGGCTTTTAGAATAATCCGGGGAGGGTCTAGAAGGGTCTGGGTTCCTTTAGAAGGGTCCTGGGAGTTTTTAGAAGGGTCTGGGATCTTTTAGACTGATCGGGGGAGGGTCTAGAAGGGTCTGGGGGCTTTTAGAAGGGTCCTGGGGGTCTCTAGAAGGGTCTGGAATCTTTTAGAAGGGTCCTGGGGGGCTCTAGAAGGGTCTGGATTCATTTAGAAGGATCCGGGGAGGGTCTAGAAAGGTCTGGGGGCTTTTAGAAGGGTCCTGGGAGGCTCTAGAAGGGTCTGGGGGCTTTTAGAATGATCCGGGGAGTGTCTAGAAAGGTCTGGGGGCCTTTAGAATGATCCGGGGAGGTCTAGAAGTGTCTGGGTGCCTTTAGAAGGGTCCTGGGGGCCTCTAGAAGGTTCTGTTGGCTTTTAGAATGATCCGGGGAGTGTCTAGAAAGGTCTGGGGGCCTTTAGAATGGTCCTGGGGGACTCTAGAAGGGTCTGGGTGCTTTTAGAAGGGTCCTGGTAGGCTCTAGAAGGGTCTGGGTCTTTTAGAATGGTCCTGGGTAGCTCTAGAGGGTTCTTGGGGCTTTTAGAAGGCTCCTGGGTTTCTCTAGAAGGGTCTGAGTCCTTCTAGAAGGGTCCTGAGATGCTCTAGAAGGGTCTGGGTGCTTTTAGAAGGGTCCTCGGATGCTCTAGAAGGGTCTGGGGTTTTTTGAAAGGGTCCTGGGAGTCTCTAGAAGGGTCTGGGGGCTTTTAGATGGGTCCTGGGGGGCTCTAGAAGGGTCTGGGTGTCTTTAGAAGGGTCGTGGGGGGCTCTAGAATGATCTGCTGGCTTTCAGAAGGGTCCTGGTGGCCTCTAGAAGGGTCTGGGGGCTTTTAGAATGGTCCGGGGAGGGGCTCTAGAAGGGTCTGGGGGCTTATAGAAGGGTCCTGGGTTGCTCTAGAAGGGTCTGGGGACTGTTAGAAGGGTCCTGGGGTGCTCTAGAAGAGTCTGGGGGCTTCTAGAAGGTTCCTGGGTTTCTCTAGATGGGTCTGGGGGCTTTTAAAAGGGTTCAGGGAGGCTCTAGAAGGGTCTGGGGGCTTTTAGAAGGGTCCTGGGAGGCTCTAGAAGGGTCTGGGGACATATAGAAGGTTCCTGGGGGCCTCTAGAAGGGTCTGGAGGCTTTTAGAATAATCCGGGGAGGTTCTAGAAGGGTCTGGGTTCCTTTAGAAGGGTCCTGGGAGATTTTAGAAGGGTCTGGGGTCTTTTAGAATGATCAGGGGAGGGTCTAGAAGGGTCTGGGTGCTTTTAGAGGTGTCCTTGGGGCTCTAGAAGGGTCTGGAGGCTTTTAGAGGGGTCCTGGGGGGCTCTAGAATAGTCTGGGTTCATTTAGAAGGATCTGGGGAGGGTCTAGAAAGGTCTGGGAGTTTTTAGAAGGGTCCTGGGAGGATCTAGAAGGGTCTGTAGGCTTTTAGAATGATCCGGGGAGGGTCTAGAAGGGTCTGAGTGCCTTTAGAAGGGTCCTGGGGGGCTCTAGAATGGTCTGTGGCCTTTTAGAAGGGTCCTGGGGTGCTCTAGAAGGGTCTGGGGGCTTTTAGAAGAGTCCTCGGATGCTCTAGAAGGCTCTGGGTGCTTTTCGAAGGGTCCTGGGTGTCTCTAGAAGGGTCTGGGGGCTTTTAGAATGATCAGGGGAGGGTCTAGAAGGGTCTGGTTGCCTTTAGAAGGGTCCTGGGATGCTCTAGAAGGGTCTGGGTGCTTTTAGAATGGTCCTCGGCTGCTCTAGAAGGGTCTGGGGTCTTTTAGAAAAGTCCTGGGTGTCTCTAGAAGGGTCTGGGGGCTTTTAGAAGGGTCCTGGGGGGGTCTAGAAGTGTCTGGGTGCCTTTAGAAGGGTCCTGGGGGGCTCTAGAATGATCTGCTGGCTTTCAGAATGGTCCTGGGGGCCTTTAGAAGGGTCTGGGAGCTTTTAGAATGGTCCGGGGGTCTCTAGAAGGGTCTGGGGGCTTTTAGAAGCGTCCTGGGTTGCTCTAGAAGGGTCTGGGGACTTTTAGAAGGGTCCTGGGGTGCTCTAGAATGGTCTGGGGGCTTTTAGAAGGTTCCTGGGTTTCTCTAGATTGGTCTGGGTAGTTTTAGAAGGGTCCTGGGAGGCTCTAGAAGGGTCTGGGGGCTTTTATAATGATCCGGGGAGGGTCTAGAAGGGTCTGGGGCCTTTTAGAAGGGTCCTGGTACCTCTAGAAGGGTCTGGGGGCTTTTAGAATTGTCCTGGTCCTCTAGAAGGGTCTGGGTGCTTTTAGAAGGGTCCTCGGATGCTCTAGAAGGGTCTGGGGGCTTTTAGAATGTTCCGGGGAGGGTCTAGAAGGGTCTGGGTGCCTTTAGAAGGGTCCTGGGGGGCTCTAGGTTCGTCTGGTGGCTTTTAGAAGGGTCCTGGGATGCTCTAGAAGGGTCTGGGTGCTTTTAGAAGGGTCCTGGGATGCTCTAGAAGGGTCTGGGTGCTTTTAGAAGGTTCCTCGGATGCTCTAGAAGGGTCTGGGGGCTTTTAAAAGGGTCCTGGTTGTCTCTAGAAGGGTCTGGGGGCTTTTTGAAGGGTCCTGGGGGGCTCTAGAATGGTCTGGGTGCTTTTAGAAGGGTCCTGGGGGCATCTAGAATGATCTGGGTGTTTTTAGAAGGATCCGGGGAGGGTCTAGAAAGGTCTGGGGGCCTTTAGAATGGTCCTGGGTGGCTCTAGAAGGGTGTGGGTGCTTTTAGAAGAGTCCTGGGTGGCTGTAGAAGGGTCTGGGGGGTTTTAGAAGGGTCCTGGGTTGCTCTAGATTGTTCTGGGGGCTTTTAGAAGGGTCCTGGGTATCTCTAGAAGGGTCTAGTGTCATTTAGAAGGGTCCAGGGATGCTCTAGAAGGGTCTGGGTACTTTTAGAAGGGTCCTGGGGTTTCTAGAAGGGTCTGGGGCTTTTAGAAGGGTCCTGGGATGCTCTAGAAGGGTCTGGGTGCTTTTAGAAGGGTCCTGGGGGGCTCTAGAAGTGTCTGGGTGCCTTTAGAAGGGTCCTGGGGGGCTCTAGAATATTCTGCTTGCTTTCAGAAGGGTCCTGTTTGCCTCTAGAAGGGTCTGGGGGCTTTTAGAAGGGTCCGGGGGGGGCTCTAGAAGGGTCTGGGGGCTTTTAGAAGGGTCCTGGGTTGCTCTAGAAGGGTCTGGGGACTTTTAGAAGGGTCCTGGGGGGCTCTAGAAGGGTCTGGGGGCATTTAGAATTAACCTGGGTGCCTCTAGAAGGGTCTGGGATCTATTAGAGGGGTCCGGGGGGGCTCTAGAATGGTCTGGGGGCTTTTAGAAGGGTCCTGGGAGGCTCTAGAAGGGTCTGGGGTCTTTTAGAAGGGTCCTGGGGTTCTCTAGAAGGGTCAGGGGACTTATAGAAGTGTCCTGGGGGCCTCTAGAAGGGTCTGGAGGCTTTTAGAATAATCGGGGGAGGGTCTAGAAGGGTCTGGGTTCCTTTAGAAGGGTCCTGGGAGCTTTTAGAAGGGTCTGGGGTCTTTTAGAATGATCAGAGGGGGGTCTAGAAGGCTCTGGGGGCTTTTAGACGGGTCCTGGTGGGCTCTAGAAGGGTCTGGAGGCTTTTAGAGGGGGCCTGGGGGCCTCTAGAAGGGTCTGGGTTCATTTAGAAGGATCCGGGGAGGGTCTAGAAAGGTCTGGGGGCTTTTAGAAGTGTCCTGGGAGGCTCTAGAAGGGTCTGGGGGCTTTTAGAATGATCCAGGGAGCGTCTAGAAGGGTCTGGGTGCCTTTAGAAGGGTCCTGGGTGGCTCTAGAATGGTCTGGGTGCTTTTAGAAGGGTCCTGGGGGCTTCTAGAAGGGTCTGGGGACTTTTAGAAGGATCCGGGGAGGGTCTAGAAAGGTCTGGGGGCCTTTAGAATGGTCCTGGGGGGCTCTAGAAGGGTCTGGGTGCTTTTAGAAGGGTCCTGGGAGGCTCTAGAAGGGTCTGGGGGCTATTAGAAGGGTCCTGTTTGGCTCTAGAGGGTTCTGGAAGCTTTTAGAAGGGTCCTGGGTGTCTCTAGAAGGGTCTGGGGGCTTTTAGAAGGGTCCTGGAATGCTCTAGAAGGGTCTGGGTGCTTTTAGAAGGGTCCTCGGATGCTCTAGAATGGTCTGGGGTCTTTTAGAAGGGTGCTGGCTTGCTCTAGAAGGTTCTGGTGGCTTTCAGAAGGGTCCTGGGGGGCTCTAGAAGGGACTGGGTGCTTTTAGAAGGGTCCTGGGGGGCTCTAGAATGTTCTGCTGGCTTTCAGAAGGGTCCTGGGGGCCTCTAGAACGGTCTGGGGGCTTTTAGAAGGGTCCGGGGTGGGCTCTAGAAGGGTCTGGGGGCTTTTAGAATGGTCCTGGGGTGCTCTCGAAGGGTCTGGGGATTTTTAGATGGGTCCTGGGGTGCTCTAGAAGGGACGGGGTGCCTTAAGAGGGGCCCTGGGGGCCTCTAGAAGGGTCTGGGGACTTTTAGAAGGGTCCTGGGGGGCTCTAGAAGGGTCTGGGGGCTTTTAGAAGGGTCCTGGCGGCCTCTAGAAGGGTCTGGGTACTTTTAGAAGGGTCCTGGAGTCTTCCGGAAGGCTCTGGGTTCTTTAGAAGGGTCCTGTGAGTCTCTAGAAGTGTCTGGTGTCTTTTAGAAGGATCTGGGGAGGGTCTAGAAGGGTCTGGGTGCTTTTAGAAGGGTCCTGGGGGGCTCTAGAATGGTCTGGGGGCTTTTAGAAGGGTCCTGGGGGCCTCTAGAATGGTCTGGGGGCTTTTAGAATGATCCGGGGAGTGTTTAGAAAGGTCTGGGGGCCTTTAGAATGGTCCTGGGGTGCTCTAGAAGGGTCTGGGTGCTTTTAGAAGGGTCCTGGTTGGCTCTAGAGGGTTCTGGGGTCTTTTAGAAGGGTCCTGGGTGTCTCTAGAAGGGTCTGGGGGCTTTTAGAAGGGTCCTGGGATGCTCTAGAAGGGTCTGGGTGCTTTTAGAATGGTCCTCGGATGCTCTAGAAGGGTCTGGGGGCTTTTAAAAGGGTCCTGGGTGTCTTTAGAAGGGTCTGGGAGCTCTTAGAAACGTCCTGGGGGGCTCTAGAAGGTTATGGGTGCCTTTAGAAGGGTTCTGGGGGGCTCTAGAATGATCTGCTGGCTTTCAGAAGGGTCCTGGGGGCCTCTAGAAGGGTCTGGGGGCTTTGAGAATGGTCCACGGGGTCTCTAGAAGGTTCTGGGGCCTTTTCGAAGGGTCCTGGGGTGCTCTAGAAGGGTCTGGGGACTTTTAGAAGGGTCCTGGGGTGCTCTAGAAGGGTCTGGGGGCTTTTAGAAGGGTTCTGGGTTTCTCTAGATGGGTCTGGGGGCTTTTAGAAGTGTCCTGGGAGGCTCTAGAAGGGTCTGGGGGCATTTAGAAGGGTCCTGGGGTTCTCTAGAAGGGTCTGGGGACTTATAGAAGGTTCCTGGGGGCCTCTAGAAGGGTCTGGGGGCTTTTAGAGGGGTCCTGGGGGGCTCTAGGAGGGTCTGGGATCATTTAGAAGGATCCGGGGAGGGTCTAGAAAGGTCTGGGGGCTTTTACAATGGTCCTGGGAGGCTCTAGAAGGGTCTGTGGGCTTTTAGAATGATCCGGGGAGGGTCTAGAAGGGTCTGGGTGCCTTTAGAATGGTCCTGGGGGGCTCTAGAATTGTCTACGAGGTTTTAGAGGGTCCTGGGATGCTCTAGAAGGGTCTGGGTGCTTTTAGAAGGGTCCTCGGATGCTCTAGAAGGGTCTGGGGGCTTTTAGAAGGGTCCTGGGGGGCTCTAGAAGGGTCTGAGTGCCTTTAGAAGGCTCCTGGGGGGCTCTAGAATGATCTGCTGCCTTTCAGAAGGTTCCTGGGGGCCTCTAGAAGGGTCTGGGGGCTTTTAGAATGGTCGGGGGGGGCTCTAGAATGTTCTGGGGGCTTTTAGAAGGGTCCTGGGATGCTCTAGAAGGGTCTGGGGGCTTTTAGAAGGGTCCGGAGGGGCTCTAGAAGGGTCTGGGGACTTTTAGAAGGGTCCTGGGGTGCTCTAGAATGGTCTGGGGGCTTTTAGAAGGGTCCTGGGTTTCTCTAGATGGGTCTGGGGGCTTTTAGAAGGGTCCTGGGATGCTCTAGAAGGGTCTAGTGGCTTTTAGAAGGGTCCTGGGGTTCTCTAGAAGGGTCTGGGTACTTATAGAAGGTTCCTGGGGGCCTCTAGAAGGGTCTGGAGGCTTTTAGAATAATCCGGGGAGGTTCTAGAAGGGTCTGGGTTCCTTTAGAAGGGTCCTGGGAGGTTTTAGAAGGGTCTGGTGTCTTTTAGAATGATCAGGGGAGGGTCTAGAAGGGTCTGGGTGCTTTTAGAGGGGTCCTAGGAGTCTCTAGAAGGGTCTGGGGGCTTTTAGAAGGGTCCTGGTGTTATCTAGAAGGGTCTGGGGACTTATAGAAGGGTCCTGGGGGCCTCTAGGAGGGTCTGGAGGCTTTTAGAATAATGCGGGGAGGGTCTAGAAGGGTCTGGGTTCCTTTAGAAGGGTCCTGGGAGGTTTTAGAAGGGTCTGGGGTCTTTTAGAATGATCAGGGGAGGGTCTAGAAGGGTCTGGGGGCTTTTAGACGGGTCCTGGGGGGCTCTAGAAGGGTCTGGAGGCTTTTAGAAGGGTCCTGGGAGGCTCTAGAAGGGTCTGGGTTCATTTAGAAGGATCCGGGGAGGGTCTAGAAGGGTCTGGGGGCCTTTAGAAGGGTCCTGGGGGGCTCTAGAATGGTCTGGGGGCTTTTAGAAGGGTCCTGGGTGGCTCTAGAGGGTTCTGGGGGCTTTTAGAAGGGTCCTGGGTGTCTTTAGAAGGGTCTGGGGCATTTAGAAGGGTCCTGGGATGCTCTAGAAGTGTCTGGGTGCTTTTAGAAGGGTCCTCGGATGCTCTAGAAGGGTCTGGGGTCTTTTAGAAGGGTCCTGTGTGGCTCTAGAAGGGTCTGGGTGCTTTTAGAAGGGTCCTGGGGGGCTCTAGAAGGGTCTGGGTGCCTTTAGAAGGGTCCTGGGGGGCTCTAGAATGTTCTGCTGGCTTTCAGAAGGGTCCTGGGGGCCTCTAGAAGGGTCTGGGGGCTTTTAGAATGGTCCTGGGGTGCCCTAGAATGGACGGTGTGCCTTAAGAGGGGCATTGGGTGCCTCTAGAAGAGTCTGGGGACTTTTAGAAGGGTCCTGGAGTGCTCTAGAATGGACGGGGTGCTTTAAGAGGGGCCCTAGGTGCCTCTAGAAGGGTCTGGGGGCTTTTAGAAGGGTCCGGGGGGGCTCTACAAGGGTCTGGGGGCTTTTAGAAGGGTCCTGGCGGCCTCTAGAAGGGTCTGGGTGCTTTTAGAAGGGTCCTGGAGTATTCCGGAAGGGTCTGGGTGCTTTAGAAGGGTCCTGGGAGGCTCTAGAAGGCTCTGAAGTCTTTTAGAAGGATCCGGGGAGGGTCTAGAAGGGTCTGGGGACTTTTAGAAGGGTCCTGGCGGGCTCTAGAAGGGTCTGGGTGCCTTTAGAAGGGTCCTGGGGGGCTCTAGAATGTTCTGCTGGCTTTCAGAAGGGTCCTGTTTGCCTCTAGAAGGGTTTGGAGCTTTTAGCAGGGTCCGGGGGGGGCTCTAGAAGGGTCTGGGGGCTTTTAGAAGGGTCCTGGTTTGCTCTAGAAGGGTCTGGGGACTTTTAGAAGGGTCCTGGGGGGCTCTAGAAGGGTCTGGGTGCTTTTAGAATTAACCTGGGGGCCTCTAGAAGGGTCTGGGGTCTTTTAGAAGGGTCCTGGGGTTCTCTAGAAGGGTCTGGGTGCTTTTAGAAGGATCCGGGGAGGGTCTAGAAGGGTCTGGGGGCTTTTAGAAGGGTCCTGGGGCCTCTAGAAGGGTCTGGGGGCTTTTAGATGGGTCCTAAGGGGCTCTAGAATGGTCTGGGGGCTTTTTGATGGATCCTAGGGGGCTCTAGAAGGGTCTGGGTGCTTTTAGAAGGGTCCTGGGGGCGTCTAGAAGGGTCTGGGTGCTTTTAGATGGGTCCTAGGGGGCTCTAGAAGGGTCTGGGTGCTTTTAGAAGGGTCCTGGGTTCATCTAGAAGGGTCTGGGGGCTTTTAGATGGGTCCTAAGGGGCTCTAGAAGGGTGTGGGGACTTTTTGATGGATCCTAGGGGGCTCTAGAAGGGTCTGGGGGCTTTTAGAAGGGTCCTGGGAGTCTCTAGAAGGCACTGGGTTCTTTTATAAGGGTCCGGGGAGCCTCTAGAAGGGTCTGGGTGCTTTTAGAAAGGTCCTGTGGGGCTCTAGAAGAGTCTAGAGTCTTTTAGACGGGTCCTGGGGGCCTCTAGAAGGGTCTGGGGGCTTTTAAATGGGTCCTGGGGGGCTCTAGAAGGGTCTGGGGGCTTGTAGAAGGGTCCTGGAGTACTCCGGAAGGCTCTGGGGGCTTTAGAAGGGTCCTGGGAGGCTCTAGAAGGGTCTGGGGTCTTTTAGAAGGATCCGGGGAGGGTCTAGAAGGGTCTGGGGACTTTTAGAAGGGTCCTGGCGGGCTCTAGAAGGGTCTGGGTGCTTTTAAAAGGGTCCTGGGGGGATCTAGAAAGGTCTGGGGGCTTTTAGAAGGATCCGGGGAGGGTCTAGAAGGGTCTGGGGCCTTTTAGAAGGGTCCTGGTGCCTCTAGAAGGGTCTGGGGGCTTTTAGATGGGTCCTAGGGGGCTCTAGAAGGGTCTGGTGGCTTTTAGAAGGTTCCTGGGGGCCTCTAGAAGGGTCTGGGGGCTTTTAGATGGGTCCTAAGGGGCTCTAGAAGGGTCTGGGGGCTTTTTGATGGATCCTAGGTATCTCTAGAAGGGTCTGGGGGCTTTTAGAAGTGTCCTAGGAGTCTCTAGAAGGCACTGGGTGCTTTTATAAGGGTCCGGGGAGCCTCTAGAAGGGTCTGGGTGCTTTTAGAAATGTCCTGGGGGGCTCTAGAAGGGTCTGGGGACTTTTAGAAGGGTCCTGAGGGCCTCTAGAAGGGTCTGGGGGCTTTTAGAAGGGTCCTGGGGGGCTCTAGAAGGGTGTGGGGGCTTGTAGAAGTGTCCTCGGTTGCTCTAGAAGGGTCTGGGATCTTTTAGAAGGGTCCTGGGGTGTTCTAGAAAGGTCTGGGTGCTTTTAGAATGTTCCTTGGGGGATCTAGAAGGGTCTGGGGGCTTGTAGTAGGGTCCTAGGGTGCTCTAGAATGGTCTGGGTGCTTTTAGAATTGTCCTGGGGGTCTCTAGAATGGTCTGGGTGCTTTTAGAATTGTCCTGGGAGGCTCTAGAAGGGTCTGGGTGCTTTTAGAAGGGTGCTGCGTGGTCCTAGAAGGGTCTGGGGGCTTTTAGAAGGGTCCTGGGGGTCTCTAGAAGGGTCTGGGGGCTTTTAGAAGGGTCCTGGGATGATCTAGAAGGGTCTGGGGTCTTTTAGAAGGGTCCTGGGATGATCTAGAAGGGTCTGGGTGCTTTTAGAAGGGTCCTGGGGGTCTCTAGAAGGGTCTGGGGGCTTTCAGAATGGTCCTGGGGTGCTCTAGAAGGGTCTGGGGGCTTTTAGAATGGTCCGGATGGGCTCTAGAAGGGTCTGGGGGCTTTTAGAAGGGTCCTGGGGTGCTCTAGAAGGGTCTGGGTTCTTTTAGAAGGGTCCGGGGGGGCTCTAGAAGGGTCTGGGGGCTTTTAGAATGATCCGGGGAGGGTCTAGAAGGGTCTGGGGGCTTTTAGAAGGGCCCTGAGGGGCTGTATAAGGATCTGGGGGCTTTTAGAATGATCCGGGGACGGTCTAGAAGGGTCTGGGTGCTTTTTGAAGGATCCTAGGGGGCTCTAAAAGGGTCTGGGGGATTTTAGAAGGGTCCTGGGTGGCTCTAGAGGGTTCTGGGGGCTTTTAGAAGGGTCCTGGGTTGCTCTAGAAGGGTCTGGGGACTTTTAGAAGGGTCCTGGGATGCTCTAGAAGGGTCTGGGTGCTTTTAGAAGGGTCCTGGGGGGCTCTAGAAGGGTCTACGAGGTTTTAGAGGGTCCTGGGATGCTCTAGAAGGGTCTGGGTGCTTTTAGAAGGGTCCTCGGATGCTCTAGAAGGGTCTGGGGGCTTTTAGAAGGGTCCTGGGGGGCTCTAGAAGGGTCTGAGTGCCTTTAGAAGGCTCCTGGGGGGCTCTAGAATGATCTGCTGCCTTTCAGAAGGTTCCTGGGGGCCTCTAGAAGGGTCTGGGGGCTTTTAGAATGGTCGGGGGGGGCTCTAGAATGTTCTGGGGGCTTTTAGAAGGGTCCTGGTGTTCTCTAGAAGGGTCTGGGAGCTTTTAGAAGGGTCCGGAGGGGCTCTAGAAGGGTCTGGGGACTTTTAGAAGGGTCCTGGTGTGCTCTAGAATGGTCTGGGGGCTTTTAGAAGGGTCCTGGGTTTCTCTAGATGGGTCTGGGGGCTTTTAGAAGGGTCCTGGGATGCTCTAGAAGGGTCTAGTGGCTTTTAGAAGGGTCCTGGGGTTCTCTAGAAGGGTCTGGGGACTTATAGAAGGTTCCTGGGGGCCTCTAGAAGGGTCTGGAGGCTTTTAGAATAATCCGGGGAGGTTCTAGAAGGGTCTGGGTTCCTTTAGAAGGGTCCTGGGAGGTTTTAGAAGGGTCTGGTGTCTTTTAGAATGATCAGGGGAGGGTCTAGAAGGGTCTGGGTGCTTTTAGAGGGGTCCTAGGAGTCTCTAGAAGGGTCTGGGGGCTTTTAGAAGGGTCCTGGTGTTATCTAGAAGGGTCTGGGGACTTATAGAAGGGTCCTGGGGGCCTCTAGGAGGGTCTGGAGGCTTTTAGAATAATGCGGGGAGGGTCTAGAAGGGTCTGGGTTCCTTTAGAAGGGTCCTGGGAGGTTTTAGAAGGGTCTGGGGTCTTTTAGAATGATCAGGGGAGGGTCTAGAAGGGTCTGGGGGCTTTTAGACGGGTCCTGGGGGGCTCTAGAAGGGTCTGGAGGCTTTTAGAAGGGTCCTGGGAGGCTCTAGAAGGGTCTGGGTTCATTTAGAAGGATCCGGGGAGGGTCTAGAAGGGTCTGGGGGCCTTTAGAAGGGTCCTGGGGGGCTCTAGAATGGTCTGGGGGCTTTTAGAAGGGTCCTGGGTGGCTCTAGAGGGTTCTGGGGGCTTTTAGAAGGGTCCTGGGTGTCTTTAGAAGGGTCTGGGGCATTTAGAAGGGTCCTGGGATGCTCTAGAAGTGTCTGGGTGCTTTTAGAAGGGTCCTCGGATGCTCTAGAAGGGTCTGGGGTCTTTTAGAAGGGTCCTGTGTGGCTCTAGAAGGGTCTGGGTGCTTTTAGAAGGGTCCTGGGGGGCTCTAGAAGGGTCTGGGTGCCTTTAGAAGGGTCCTGGGGGGCTCTAGAATGTTCTGCTGGCTTTCAGAAGGGTCCTGGGGGCCTCTAGAAGGGTCTGGGGGCTTTTAGAATGGTCCTGGGGTGCCCTAGAATGGACGGTGTGCCTTAAGAGGGGCATTGGGTGCCTCTAGAAGTGTCTGGGGACTTTTAGAAGGGTCCTGGAGTGCTCTAGAATGGACGGGGTGCTTTAAGAGGGGCCCTAGGTGCCTCTAGAAGGGTCTGGGGGCTTTTAGAAGGGTCCGGGGGGGCTCTACAAGGGTCTGGGGGCTTTTAGAAGGGTCCTGGCGGCCTCTAGAAGGGTCTGGGTGCTTTTAGAAGGGTCCTGGAGTATTCCGGAAGGGTCTGGGTGCTTTAGAAGGGTCCTGGGAGGCTCTAGAAGGCTCTGAAGTCTTTTAGAAGGATCCGGGGAGGGTCTAGAAGGGTCTGGGGACTTTTAGAAGGGTCCTGGCGGGCTCTAGAAGGGTCTGGGTGCCTTTAGAAGGGTCCTGGGGGGCTCTAGAATGTTCTGCTGGCTTTCAGAAGGGTCCTGTTTGCCTCTAGAAGGGTTTGGAGCTTTTAGCAGGGTCCGGGGGGGGCTCTAGAAGGGTCTGGGGGCTTTTAGAAGGGTCCTGGTTTGCTCTAGAAGGGTCTGGGGACTTTTAGAAGGGTCCTGGGGGGCTCTAGAAGGGTCTGGGTGCTTTTAGAATTAACCTGGGGGCCTCTAGAAGGGTCTGGGGTCTTTTAGAAGGGTCCTGGGGTTCTCTAGAAGGGTCTGGGTGCTTTTAGAAGGATCCGGGGAGGGTCTAGAAGGGTCTGGGGGCTTTTAGAAGGGTCCTGGGGCCTCTAGAAGGGTCTGGGGGCTTTTAGATGGGTCCTAAGGGGCTCTAGAATGGTCTGGGGGCTTTTTGATGGATCCTAGGGGGCTCTAGAAGGGTCTGGGTGCTTTTAGAATGGTCCTGGGGGCGTCTAGAAGGGTCTGGGTGCTTTTAGATGGGTCCTAGGGGGCTCTAGAAGGGTCTGGGTGCTTTTAGAAGGGTCCTGGGTTCATCTAGAAGGGTCTGGGGGCTTTTAGATGGGTCCTAAGGGGCTCTAGAAGGGTGTGGGGACTTTTTGATGGATCCTAGGGGGCTCTAGAAGGGTCTGGGGGCTTTTAGAAGGGTCCTGGGAGTCTCTAGAAGGCACTGGGTTCTTTTATAAGGGTCCGGGGAGCCTCTAGAAGGGTCTGGGTGCTTTTAGAAAGGTCCTGTGGGCCTCTAGAAGAGTCTAGAGTCTTTTAGACGGGTCCTGGGGGCCTCTAGAAGGGTCTGGGGGCTTTTAAATGGCTCCTGGGGGGCTCTAGAAGGGTCTGGGGGCTTGTAGAAGGGTCCTGGAGTACTCCGGAAGGCTCTGGGGGCTTTAGAAGGGTCCTGGGGGCCTCTAGAAGGGTCTGGGT
>JAUNZM010002384.1:0-14802 GCA_033459285.1 Clamator glandarius
CTAGAGGCTTTTAGACGGGTCCTGGTGTGCTCTAGAAAGGACGGGGGGGCTTAAGAAGGGCCCTGGGGCCTCTAGAAGGGTCTGGGGGCTTTTAGAAGGGTCCTGGGGGGCTCTAGAAGGGTTTGGAAGTTTTTAGAAGCGTCCTGGGGGCTCTAGAAGGGTCTGGGGGCTTTTAGAAGGGTCCTGGGTGGCTCTAGAAGGGTCTGGGGTCTTTTATACTGTCCTGGGGTCTGTAGAAGGGTCTGGGTGCTTTTAGAAGGGTCCTGTGGGGCTCTAGAAGGATCTGGGGGCTTTCAGAAGGGTCGTGGGGGCCTCTAGAAGGGTCTAGGGGCTTTTATAAGGGTCCGGGGGAGCTCTAGAAGGGTCTGGGGGCTTTTAGAAGGGTCCTGGGGTGCTCTAGAAGGGTCTGGGGGCTTTTAGAAGGGTCCTAGTGTGCTCTAGAAGGTACGGGGGGGCTTAAGAGGGGCCCTGGGGCCTCTAAAAGTGTCTGGTGTCTTTTAGAAGGGTCCTGGGGGGCTGTATAAGGGTCTGGAGGATTTTAAATGGGTCCGGGGGGGCTCTAGAAGGGTCTGGGTGCTTTTAGAAGGGTCCTGGGGTGCTCTAGAAGAGTCTGGGGGCTTTTATAGGGTCCTGGGGGTCTGTAGAAGGGTCTGGGGGCTTTCAGAAGGGTCCTGGGGGACTCTAGAAGGGTCTGGGTGCTTTTAGAAGGGTACCGGGGGGCTCTAAAAGGGTCTGGGTGCTTTTAGAATGGTCCTGGGGTCCTCTAGAAGGGTCGGGGGGCTTTTAGAAGGGTCCTGGGATGCTCTAGAAGGGTCTGGGGGCTTTTAGAAGGATCCGGGGAGGGTCTAGAATGGTCTGGGGGCTTTTAGAATGGTCCTGGGGGGCTCTAGAAGGGTCTGGGTGCTTTTAGAAGGGTCCTGTGGGGCACTAGAAGGGTCTGGGGGCTTTTAGAAGTGTCCTGGTGGTCTCTAGAAGGGTCTGTAGGCTTTTATTGGGTCCTCGGGGTCTGTAGAAGTGTCTGGGTGCTTTTAGAAGGGTCCTGTGAAGCTCTAGAAGGTTCTGGGGGCTTTCAGAAGGGTCCTGGGGGCCTCTAGAAGGGTCTAGGGGCTTTTAGAAGGGTCCAGGGGGGCTCTAGAAGGGTCTGGGGGCTTTTAGAAGGGTCTTGGGTTGATCTGGAAGGGTCTGGGGACTTTTAGAAGGGTCCTGGGCTGCTCTAGAAGGGACGGGGTGCCTTAAGAGGGGCCCTGGGGGGCTCTAGAATGGTCTGGGGTCTTTTAGAAGGGTCCTGGGGTGCTATAGAAGGGTCTGGAGCCTTTTAGAATGGTCCTGGGGATCTCTAGAAGTGTCTGGGGGCTTTTAGAATTATCCGGAGAGGGTCTAGAAGTTTCTGCGGCCTTTTAGATGGGTCCTGGGGGGCTCTAGAAGGGTCTGGGGGCTTTTAGAAGGGTCCTGGGGGGCTCTAGAAGGGTCTGGGGGCTTTTAGAAGGGTCCTGGGAGGATCTAGAAGGGTATGGGGGCTTTTAGAAGGATCCGGGGACGGTCTAGAAAGGTCTGGGTGCTTTTTGAAGGGTCCTGGTTGCCTCTAGAAGGGTCTCGGGAGTTTTAGAAGGGTCCTGGGGGCCTCTAGAAGGGTCTGGGGTCTTTTAGAATGGTCCTGGGGGGCTCTAGAAGGGTCTGGGGGCTTTTAGATGTGTCCTGGGGGGCTCTAGAATGGTCTGGGGTCTTTTAGATGGGTCCTAGTGGGCTCTAGAAGGGTCTGAGGGCTTTTAGAATGATCCTGGGGGGCTCTAGAAGGGTCTGGGGGCTTTTAGAATGATCCGGGGACGGTCTAGAAGGGTCTTTATGCTTTTTGAAGGATCCTAGGGTGCTCTAGAATGGTCTGGGGTCTTTTAGAAGTGTCCTGGGGGGTTTTGAAGGGTCTGGGGGCATTTAGAATGGTCCTGGGAGGCTCTAGAAGGGTCTGGGTGCTTTTAGAAGGGTCCTGGGGGGCTCTAGAAGGGTCTAGAGGCTTTTAGAAGGGTCCTGGGTGCCTCTAGAAGGGTCTGGGGGCGTTCAGAAGGGTCCTGGGAGGCTCTGGAAGGGTCTGGGTGCTTTTATAAGGGTCCTGGGGGCCTCTAGAAGTGTCTGGTGGCTTTTACAAGGGTCCGGGGGGGCTCTAGAAGGGTCTGGGGACTTTTAGAAGGGTCCTGGTGGCCTCTAGACAAGTCTGGGGGCTATTAGAAGGGTCCTGGGGGCTTGTAGAAGGGTCCTGGGGGGGGCTAGAATGGTCTGGGGTCTTTTAGAAGGGTCCTGGGTGGCTCTAGGAGGTTCTGGGGGCTTTCAGAATGGTCCTGGGGGTCTCTAGAAGGGTCTGGGTGCTTTTAGAACGGTCCTGGGGGGCTCAAGAATGGTCTGGGTGCTTTTAGAAGGGTCCTGTGGCGGTCTAGAAGGTTCTGGGGGCTTTCAGAAGGGTCCTGGGGGCCTCTAGAAGGTTCTAGGGGCTTTTAGAAGGGTCCGGGGGGGCTCTAGAAGGGTCTGGGGGCTTTTAGAAGGGTCCTGGGGTGCTCTAGAAGGGTCTGGGGGCTTTTAGAAGGGTCCTGGGGGGCTCTAGAAGGGTCTGGAAGTTTTGAGAAGGGTCCTGGGGGGCTCTAGAAGGGTCTGGGGGCTTTTAGAAGTGTCCTGGGGTGCTCTAGAATGGTCTGGGGTCTTTTAGAAGGGTCCTGGGGGGCTCTAGAAGGGACGGGGTGGCTTAAGAGGGGCCCTGGGTCCTCTAGAAGGGTCTGGGGGCTTTTAGAAGGGTCCTGGGGGGCTCTAGAAGGGTCTGGGGGCTTTTAGAAGGGTCCTGGGATCCTCTAGAAGGGTCTCGGGGCTTTTAGAAGGATCCGGGGAGGGTCTAGAAGGGTCTGGGGGCTTTTAGAAGGGTCTTGGGAGGCTCTAGAAAGGTCTGGGGCCTTTTCAAAGGAACCTGAACGTCTCCAGAAGGGTCTGGGGGCTTTTGGAAGGTTCCTTGGGGGCTCTAGAATGGTCTGGGTCCTTTGTACTTAGCTGGCAGGGGAGACACCCTGATCAAGCAGGTGCTTTTCCCAGGCCAGGCTCATCCTTTGCACTCCGGGTGTGCTGAGCCCTGCGAATTCCCCAAATGTGCAAAATTAAAATTTTTGCTCTAGAAGCACCCAGACCCTTCTAGAGCCCCCCAGGAACCTTCTAAAAGCACCCAGACACTTTTAGAGCCCCCAGTGTGCTTCTCAAAGCCCCCGGACTTTCTAGAGCCCCCCAAAACCTTATAAAGGCCCCCAAAATCTTATAAAGCCCCCCAGGCCCTACTAAACCCCCTTAGGACCCTTCTACAATACCCTAGACCCTTCTAGAGCCACCGAGGACCCTTCTAAAAGACCCCAAACCCTTCCGGAGCCCCTTAGGAACCTTTTTAGAGACCCTAGACCCTCCTAGATCCTTCAAGGACTCTTCTAAAAGCCCCCAGATACTTCTAGGGGTTAGAGGCAGGGTTAGGGTTAGGGTTAGGGTTAGGGTTAGGGTTAGGGTTAGGGTTAGGGTTAGAGTTAGGGTTAGGGTTAGGGTTAGGGTTAGGGTTAGGGTTAGGGTTAGGGTTAGGGTTAGGGTTAGGGTTAGGGTTAGGGTTATAGTTAGAGTTAGGGTTAGGGTTAGGGTTAGAGTTAGGGTTAGGGTTAGGGTTAGGGTTAGGGTTAGGGTTTGGGTTTGTGTTAGAGTTAGGGTTAGAGTTAGAGTAAGAGTTAGGGTTAGGGATAGGGTTAGGAACCTTTTTTAGCCCTACAGGAACCATCTAAAAGCACTCAGACCATTCAACATCCCCTCAGGACCCTCCTAACTGTCCCCAGATCCTTCTAGTGCCCACCAAGACCATTCTAAAAGCCCCCAGACCCTTCTAGAGCCCCCCAGGACCCTTCTAATAGCCCCCAGAGCCTTCTAGATGCCCCCAGGACGCTTCTAAAAGCCCTAACACCCTTCTAGAGCCCCCCGGGACCCTTCTAAAAGCCTCCAGACACTTCTAGAGCTCCCCAGGACCCTTCTAAAATCCCCCAGACCTTTCTAGAGGCCCCCAGGGCCCCTCTAATGGTCCCCAGACCCTTCTAGAGCCCCCCAGGACCCATCTAAAAGCACCCAGACCCTTCTACATCCCCACAGAACCCTTCTAAAAGCCCCCAGACCCTTCTAGAGCCACCCAGGTCCCTTCTAAAAGCACCCAGATCCTTCTAGATGCACCCAGGACCCTTCTGAAAGCACCCAGACCCTTCTAGACCATCCCCGGATCATTTTAAAAGCACCCAGACCCATCTAGAGCCCACCAGGACTCTTCTAAAACCCTCCAGACCCTTCTAGTGGCCCCCAGGACCCTTCTGAATGCCCCCAGACCCTTCTAGACCCCCCAGGACCCTTCTAAAAGCCTCCAGACCCTTCTAGAGCTCCCCAGGACCCTACTAAATGCACCCAGACATTTCTAGCGCCCCCCAGGACCCTTCTAAAAGCCCCCAGACCCATCTAGAGCTCCCCAGGACCCTTCTAAAAGCCCCCAGACCATTCTAGAGCCCCCCAGGACCCTTCTAAAAGCACCCAGACCCTTCGAGAGCCCCACAGGACCCTTCTAAAAGCCACCAGACCCTTCTAGACCCTCCCCGAATCCTTCTAAAAGCACTCAGACCCTTCTAGAGACACGCAGGACCCTTCTAAAAGCCCCCAGACAATTCTAGAGCTCCCCAGGACCCTTCTAAAATCCCCCAGACCCTTCTAGAGGACCCCAGTGCCCCTCTAATGTTCCCCAGACCCATCTAGAGCCCCCAAGGACCCTTCTAAAAGCCCCCAGAGCCTTCTAGACCCTCCCTGGATCCTTCTAATAGCACCCAGACCCTTATAGAGCCCCCCAGGACCCTTCTACAAGACCTCCGAACCCTTCTAGAGCCTCTACGGACCCTTCTAAAAGCCCCCGGACCCTTCTAGAGCCCCCCAGGACCCATCTAAAAGCCCCCAGACCCTTCTACAGCCACACAGGACCCTTCTGAAAGCACCCAGACCCTTCTAGAGCCCCCCAGGACCCTTCTAAAAGAACCCAGACCCTTCTACACCCTCCCCGGATCATTCAAAAAGCACCCAGACCCTTCTACAGCCTCCCAGGACCCTTCTAAAATCCTTCAGACCCTTCTAGAAGCCCCCAGGACCCTTCTGAAAGCCCCCAGAGCCTTGTAGATGCCCCCAGGACCCTTCTAAAAGCAACCACACCCTTCTAGAGCCCCCCAGGACGCTTCTAAAAGCCCCCAGACCATTCTAGAGCCACCCAGAACCCTTCTAAAAGCTCCCAGACCCTTCTAGAGGCCCCCAAGATCCTTCTAAAAGCCCCCAGACCCTTCTAGAGGCCCCCAGGACCCTTATAAATGCCCCCAGACCATTCTAGAGCCACCCAGGACATTTCTAAAAGCACCCAGACCCTTCTAGCGCCCACCAGGACCCTTCTAAAAGCAACCAGACCATTCTAGAGCCACCCAGGGCCCTTCTAAAATCACCCAGACACTTCTAAAAATAATCAGACCCATCTAGAGGCCCCCAGGACCCTTCTAAAAGTCCCCAGAGCCATCTAGATGCCCCCAGGACCCTTCTAAAAGCACTCACACTCTTCTAAAGCCACCCAGGACTCTTCTAAAAGCCCCCAGAGCATTCTAGAGCCCCGCAGGACCATTCTAAAAGCCCCCAGACCCTTCTAAACACCCCCAGGACCCTTCTAAAAGCACCCAGACCCTTCTAGAGCCCCCCAGGACCCTTCTAAAAGAACCCAGACGCTTCTAGATCACCACAGGACCCTTCTAAAAGCCCCCAGACCCTTCTAGACCCTCCCCGAATCCTTCTAAAACACCCAGACCCTTCTAGAGCCTCCCAGGACCCTTCTAATATCCCGCAGACATTTCTAGAGGCCCCCAGGACCCTTCTAAGAGCACCCAGACCATTCTAGATCCCCCCAGGACCCTTCTAAAAGCCCCCAGACCCTTCTAGAGACCCGCAGGACCCTTCTAAAAGCCCCCAGACCCTTCTAGATTCTCCCAGGACCCTTCTAAAAGCCCCCAGACACTTCTAGAGATCCCCAGGACCCTTCTAAAATCCCCCAGACCCTTCTAGAGGACGCCAGGGCTCCTCTAATGGTCCCCAGACCCTTCTAGAGCCCCCAAGGACCCTTCTAAAAGCCCCCAGAGCCTTCTAGACCCTCCCCGGATCCTTCTAATAGCACCCAGACCCTTCTAGAGCCCCCCAGGACCCTTCTAAAAGGCCCCAGACCCTTCTAGAGCCTCCACGGACACTTCTAAAAGCAACCAGACCCTTCTAGAGCCTCCCAGGACCCTTTTAAAATCCCTCAGACACTTCTAGAGGCCCCCAGGACCCTTCTAAAATACCCCAGAGCCTTCAAGATGCCCCCAGGACAATTCTAAAAGACCTCAACCCTTCTAGAGCCCCCCAGGAACCTTCTAAAAGCCCCCAGACCCTTCTAGAGACCCGCAGGACCCTTCTAATAGCACTCAGACCCTTCTAGAGTCTACCAGGACCCTTCTAAAAGCACCCAGACCTTTCTAGAGCTCCCCAGGACCATTCTAAACTCCCCCAGACCCTTCCAGAGCCCCCCAGGACGCTTCTAAATGCCCCCAGACCCATCTAGAGCACCCCAGGACTCTTCTAAAAGCCTCCAGTCCCTTCTAGAGGCCCCCAGGACCCTTCTGAATGCCCCCAGACCCTTCTAGAGCCCCCCAGGACTCTTCTAAAAGACCCCAGACCATTCCAGAGGCCCTCAGGACCCTTCTAAAAGCCCCCAGACCCTTCTAGACCCCCCAGGACCCTTCTAAAAGCACCCAGACCCTTCTAGAGCCCCCCAGGACATTTCTAACAGCCCCCAGACCATTCTAGACCCACCCCGAATCCTTCTAAAAGCGCCCAGACCATTCTAGAACCTCCCAGGACCATTCTCAAAGACTCCAGACCCTTCTAGAGCCCCCAGGACCCTTCTAAAAGCCCCCAGACCCTTCTAGATCCTCCCCGTATCATTCTAAAAGTCCCCCAGACCCTTCTAGAGGACCCCAGGACCCTTCTAAAAGCCGCCAGACCCTTCTAGAGCCTCCCCGGATCATTCTAAAAGCCTATAGACGCTTCTAGATGCCCCCAGGACCATTCTAAAACCCTCCAGACATTTGTAGAGCCTCCCAGGACCCTTCTAAACGCCCCCAGACCCTTCTAGAACCTCCCCGGATCCTTCTAAAAGTACCCAGACCCATCTGGATCCTCCCAGGACCCTTCTAAAAGACCCCAGACCCTTCTAGAGGCCCCAAGAACCCTTCTATATGCCCCCAGACCTTTCTAGAGGCCCCCAGGATCCTTCTAAAATCCCCCAGACCCTTCTAGAGCACCCCAGGACCCTTATAAATGCCCCCAGACCCTTCTAGAGCCCCCCAGGACCTTCTAAAAGCCTCCAGACTTTTCTAGAGGCCCGCAGGACCCTTCTGAAAGCCCCCAGACCCTTCTAGATCCGCCCAGGACCCTTCTAAAAGCCCCCAGACCATTCTAGAGCCCCCCATAACTCCTCTAAAAGCCCCCAGACCCTTCTAGAGAAGCCCAGGGCCCCTATAAAAGCACCCAGACCCTTCTAGAGCTCCCAAGGACCCTTCTAAAATCCCTCAGACCCTTCTAGAGCCCCCCAGGACCCTTCTAAAATCCCCCAGACCCTTCTAGAACCGCCCAGGACCCTTCTAAAACCACCCAGACCGTTCTAGACCCTCCCCGGATCCTTCTAAAAGCCCCCACACCCTTCTAGAGCCCCCCAGGACCCTTCTAAAAGCCCCCAGACCCTTCTAGAGATTCCATGTATCCTTCTAAAAGCCCCCAGACCCTTCTAGAGCCCCCCAGGACCCTTCTAAATGCCCCCAGAGCAATCTAGAGCCCCCCAGGACTCTTCTAAAAGCATCCAGTCCCTTCTAGAGGCCACCAGGACCGTTCTGAATGCCCCCAGACCATTCTAGAGCCCATCAGGACCATTCTAAAAGCCTCCAGACCCTTCTACATGTCCCCAGGACCCTTCTGAAAGCCCCCAGACAATTCTAGAGCTCCCCAGGACCATTCCAAATACACCCAAACACTTCTAGCGACCCCCAGGACCCTTCTGAAAGCCCCAGACCCTTCTAGAGGCCCCCAGGACTCTTCTAAAAAGCCCCAGACCCTTCTAGAGCCCCCCAGGACCAGTCTAAAAGAACCCAGACCCTTCTAGAGCTCCACAGGACCCTTCTAAAAGCCCCAGACCCTTCTAGACCCTCCCCGAATCCTTCTAAAAGCACCCAGACCCTTCTAGAGCCTCCCCGGACCCTTCTAAAAGGCCGCAGACAATTCTAGAGGCCCCCAGGACCCTTCTAAAAGCACCCAGAGACTTCTAGATGCACCCAGGACCATTCTAAAAGCCCTCACACTCTTCTAGAGCCCACCAGGACCCTTCTAAAAGCCGCCAGACCCTTCTAGAACCCCCCAGGACCCTTCTAAAAGCCCCCAGACGCTTCTAGAGACCCGCAGGACCCTTCTAAATGCACCCAGACCCTTCTAGATTCTCCCAGGACCCTTCTAAAAGCCCCCAGACCCTTCTAGAGGCCCCTAGGGCCCCTCTAATGGTCCCCAGACCCTTCTAGAGCCCCAAGGACCCTTCTAAAAGCCCCCAGACCCTTCTAGAGACCCGCAGGACCATTCTAAATGCCCCCAGACCTTTCTAGAGGCACCCAGGATCCTTCTAAAATCACCCAGACCCTTCTAGAGCCCCACAGGACACTTCTAAATGTCCCCAGACCCTTCTAGAGCCCCCCAGGACCCTTCTAAAAGCCCCCAGACCCTTCTAGAGCTCCCCAGGACCCGTCTAAAATACCCAAGACCCTTCTAGAGGTCCCCAGAGCCCCTCTAGTGGTACCCAGACCCTTCTAGAGCCCCCAAGGACCATTCTAAAAGCCCCCAGACCCTTCAAGAGCTCCCCAGAACCCTTCTAAAATCCCCCAGACCCTTCTAGAGGCCCCTAGGGCCCCTCTAATTGTCCCCAGACCCTTCTAGAGCCCCCAAGGACCCTTCTAAAAGCCCCCAGACCCTTCTAGAGACCCGCAGGACCCTTCTAAAAGACCCCAGACCCTTGTAGACGATCCCTGGATCCTTCTAATAGCCCCCAGACCCTTCTAGAGCCCCCCAGGACCCTTCTAAAAGTCCCCAGACCCTTCTAGACCCTCCCTGGATCCTTCTAAAAGCACCCAGACCCTTCTAAAGCCTCCCAGGACCCTTATAAAATCCCTCAGACCATTCTAGAGCCCCCCAGGACCCTTCTAAAAGCTCCCAGACCCTTCTAGAGACCCGCAGGACCCATCTAAATGCCCCCAGACCCTTCTAGAGTTTCCCAGGACCCTTCTAAAAGCCCCCAGACCCTTCTAGAGCTCCCCAGGACCCTTCTAAAATACCCCAGACTCTTCTAGAGGCCTCCAGGGCCCCTCTAGTGGTCCCCAGACCCTTCTAGAGCCCCCAAGGACCATTCTAAAAGCCCCCAGACCATTCTAGAGGCCCCTAGGGCCCCTCTAATGGTCCCCAGACCCTTCTAGAGCCCCAAGGACCCTTCTAAAAGCCCCCAGACCCTTCTAGAGACCCGCAGGACCCTTCTAAATGCCCCCAGACCTATCTAGAGGCCCCCAGGATCCTTCTAAAATCCCCCAGACCCTTCTAGAGCCCCCCAGGACACTTCTAAATGCCCCCAGACCCTTCTAGAGCCCCCCAGGACCCTTCTAAAAGACCTCAGACCTTTCTAGAGCCTCCCAGGACCCTTCTGAAAGCCCCCAGATCCTTCTAGATGCGCCCAGGACCCTTCTAAAAGACCCCAGACCATTCTAGAGCCCCCCAGGACTCTTCTAAAAGCCCCCAGACCCTTCTAGAGAAGTCCAGGGCCCTTCTAAAAGCACCCAGACCCTTCTAGAGCTCCCCAGGACCCTTCCAAAATCCCTCAGACCCTTCTAGAGCCCCCCAGGATCCTTCTAAAATCCCCCAGACCCTTCTAGAACCCCCCAGGACCATTCTAAAACCACCCAGACCATTCTAGACTCTCCCCGGATCCTTCTAAAAGCACCCAGACCCTTCTAGAACCTCCCAGGACCCTTCTAAAATCCATCAGACCATTCTAGAGCCTCCCAGGACCCTTCTAAAAGCCCCCAGATCCTTCTAGAGACCCGCAGGACCCTTCTAAAAGCCTCCAGACCCTTCTAGAGCAACCCAGGACCCTTCTAAAAGCCCCCAGACCCTTCTAGAAATTCCACGTATCCTTCTAAAAGCCCCCAGACCCATCTAGATCCCCCCAGGACCCTTCTAAATGCACCCAGACCCATCTAGAGCCCCCCAGGACCCTTCTAAAAGCATCCAGTCCCTTCTAGAGGCCACCAGGACCGTTCTGTATGCCCCCAGACCCTTCTAGAGCGCTCCAGGACCCTTCTAAAAGCCTCCAGACCCTTCTACATGCCCCCAAGACCCTTCTGAAAGCCCCCAGACCCTTCTAGAGCTCCCCAAGACCCTTCCAAATACACCCAGACAATTCTAGCGACCCCCAGGATCATTCTGAAAGCCCCAGACCCTTCTAGAGCTCCCCAGGACTCTTCTAAAAGGACCCAGAGCCTTCTAGAGCCCCCCAGGAATCGTCTAAAAGACCCCAGACCCTTCTAGAGCTCCACAGGACCCTTCTAAAAGCCCCAGACCCTTCTAGACCCTAACCGGATCCTTCTAAAAGCACCCAGACCCTACTAGAGCCTCCCCGGACCCTTCTACAACTCCTCAGACACTTCTAGAGGCCACCAGGACCCTTCTAAAAGCACCCAGAGATTTCTAGATGCACCCAGGACCATTCTAAAAGCTCTCACACCCTTCTAGAGCCCCCCAGGACCCTTCTAAAAGCCGCCAGACCCTTCTAGAGCCCCACAGGACCCTTCTAAAAGCCCTCAGACCCTTCTAGAGACACGCAGGACCTTCTAAATGCCCCCAGACCCTTCTAGAGTCTCCCAGGACCCTTCTAAAAGCCCCCAGACCCTTCTAGATCTCCCCAGGACCCTTCTAAAATAGCCCAGACCTTTCTAGAGGCACCCAGGGCCCCTCTAGTGGTCCCCAGACCCTTCTAGAGCCCCCAAGGACCATTCTAAAAGACCCCAGACCCTTCTAGAGACCCGCGGGACCCTTCTAAATGCACCCAGACCCTTCTACAGCCTACCAGGACCCTTCTAAAAGCCCCCAGACCATTCTAGAGGCCCCTAGGGCCCCTCTAATGGTCCCCAGACCCTTCTAGAGCCCCCAAGGACCCTTCTAAAAGCCCCCAGACCCTTCTAGAGCCCCCCAGGACACTTCTGAAAGCACCCAGACCCTTCTAGAGCCCCCCAGGACCTTTCTAAATGACCCCAGACCCATCTAGAGCCCCCCAGGACTCTTCTAATATACTCCAGACCCTTCTAGAGGCCCGAAGGACCCTTCTGAATGCCCCCAGACACTTCTAGAGCCCCCTAGGACCCTTCTATAAAGACTCCAGACCCTTCTAGAGGCCCCCAGGACCCTTCTAAAAGCCCCCAGACAGTTCTAGAGACACCCAGGACCCTTCTAAAAGCACCCAGACACTTCTAGCGCCCTCAGGACCCTTCTAAAAGCCCCAAGACCCTTCTAGAGCTCCCCAGGACCCTTCTAAAAGCCCCCAGACCCATCTAGACCCCCCCAGGACTCTTCTAAAAGCATCCAGACCCTTCTAGAGCCCCCCAGGACCATTCTAAATGTCCCCAGACCCATCTAGACCCCCCCCAGGACTCTTCTAAAAGCATCCAGACCCTTCTAGAGGCCCCCAGGACCCTTCTGAATGCCCCCAGACCCTTCTAGAGCCCCCCAGAACTCTTCTAAAAGCCTCCAGACCCTTCTAGAGGCCTCCAGGACCCTTCTGAAAGCACCCAGACCCTTCTAGAGCTCCCCAGGACCCTTCTAAATGCACCCAGACACTTTTAGCGCCACCCAGGACCCTTCTAAAAGACCCCAGACCCTTCTAGAGCTCCCCAGGACCCTTCTAAAAGCACCCAGACCCTTCTAGAGCCCCCCAGGACCCATCTAAAAGCACCCAGACCCTTCTAGAGCCCCACAGGACCCTTCTAAATGCCCCCAGACTCTTCTAGACCCTCCCCGAATCCTTCTAAAAGCACCCAGACCATTCCAGAGCCTCCCAGGACCCTTCTAAAATCCCTCAGACACTTCTAGAGGCCCACAGGACACTTCTAAAAGCCCCCAGACCCTTCTAGAGCCCCCCAGGACCCTTCTAAAAGCCCCCAGACCCTTCTAGAGACCCGCAGGACCCTTCTAATTGCCCCCAGACCCTTCTAGAGTCTCCCAGGACCCTTCTAAAATACCCCAGACCCCTCTAGAGGCCCCCAGTGCTCCTCTAGTGGTCCCCACACCCTTCTAGAGCCCCCAAGGACCCTTCTAAAAGCCCCCAGACCCTTCTAGAGACACGCAGGACACTTCTAAAAGCCCCCAGACCCTTCTATAGCCTCCCAGGACCTTTCTAAAACCCCCCAGACAATTCTAGACCCCCCGAGGACCCTTCTAAAATCACCCAGACCATTCTAGAGGCTCCCAGTGCCCCTCTAATGGTCCCCAGACCCTTCTAGAGCCCCCAAGGACCCTTCTAAAAGCCCCCAGACCCTTCTAGAGGCCCCCAAGACCCTTCTAAAATCCCCCAGACCCTTCTAGAGCTCCCCAGGACCCTTCTAAAATCCCCCAGACCCTTCTAGAACACCCCAGGACCCTTCTAAAAGAGCCCAGACGATTCTAGAGCCCCCCAGGACTATTCTAAATGCCCCCAGACACTTCTAGAGAGCCCAGGGCACGTCTAAAAGCACCCAGACCCTTCTAGAGAACCCCAGGACCCTTCTAAAACCTCCCAGACCCTTCTAGACCCTCCCCGGATCTTTCTAAAAGCCCCCAGACCCTTCTAGAGCCCCCCAGGACCATTCTCAAAGACTCCAGACCCTTCTAGAGCCCCCAGGACCCTTCTAAAAGCCGCCAGACCCTTCTAGAGCCTCCCCGGATCATTCTAAAAGCCTAAAGACGATTCTAGATGCCCCCAGGACCATTCTAAAACCCTCCAGACATTTGTAGAGCCTCCCAGGACCCTTCTAAACGCCCCCAGACCCTTCTAGAACCTCCCCGGATCCTTCTAAAAGTACCCAGACCCATCTGGATCCTCCCAGGACCCTTCTAAAAGACCCCAGACCCTTCTAGAGGCCCCAAGAACCCTTCTATATGCCCCCAGACCTTTCTAGAGGCCCCCAGGATCCTTCTAAAATCCCCCAGACCCTTCTAGAGCACCCCAGGACCCTTATAAATGCCCCCAGACCCTTCTAGAGCCCCCCAGGACCTTCTAAAAGCCTCCAGACTTTTCTAGAGGCCCGCAGGACCCTTCTGAAAGCCCCCAGACCCTTCTAGATCCGCCCAGGACCCTTCTAAAAGCCCCCAGACCATTCTAGAGCCCCCCATAACTCCTCTAAAAGCCCCCAGACCCTTCTAGAGAAGCCCAGGGCCCCTATAAAAGCACCCAGACCCTTCTAGAGCTCCCAAGGACCCTTCTAAAATCCCTCAGACCCTTCTAGAGCCCCCCAGGACCCTTCTAAAATCCCCCAGACCCTTCTAGAACCGCCCAGGACCCTTCTAAAACCACCCAGACCGTTCTAGACCCTCCCCGGATCCTTCTAAAAGCCCCCACACCCTTCTAGAGCCCCCCAGGACCCTTCTAAAAGCCCCCAGACCCTTCTAGAGATTCCACGTATCCTTCTAAAAGCCCCCAGACCCTTCTAGAGCCCCCCAGGACCCTTCTAAATGCCCCCAGACCAATCTAGAGCCCCCCAGGACTCTTCTAAAAGCATCCAGTCCCTTCTAGAGGCCACCAGGACCGTTCTGAATGCCCCCAGACCATTCTAGAGCCCATCAGGACCATTCTAAAAGCCTCCAGACCCTTCTACATGCCCCCAGGACCCTTCTGAAAGCCCCCAGACCCTTCTAGAGCTCCCCAGGACCCTTCCAAATACACCCAAACACTTCTAGCGACCCCCAGGACCCTTCTGAAAGCCCCAGACCCTTCTAGAGGCCCCCAGGACTCTTCTAAAAAGCCCCAGACCCTTCTAGAGCCCCCCAGGACCAGTCTAAAAGAACCCAGACCCTTCTAGAGCCCCCCAGGACCCTTCTAAAATCCCCCAGGACCCTTCTAAAACCACCCAGACCCTTCTAGACCCTCCCCGAATCCTTCTAAAAGCACCCAGACCCTTCTAGAGCCTCCCCGGACCCTTCTAAAAGGCCGCAGACAATTCTAGAGGCCCCCAGGACCCTTCTAAAAGCACCCAGAGACTTCTAGATGCACCCAGGACCATTCTAAAAGCCCTCACACTCTTCTAGAGCCCACCAGGACCCTTCTAAAAGCCGCCAGACCCTTCTAGAACGCCCCAGGACCCTTCTAAAAGCCCCCAGACGCTTCTAGAGACCCGCAGGACCCTTCTAAATGCACCCAGACCCTTCTAGATTCTCCCAGGACCCTTCTAAAAGCCCCCAGACCCTTCTAGAGGCCCCTAGGGCAGCTCAAATGGTCCCCAGACCCTTCTAGAGCCCCAAGGACCCTTCTAAAAGCCCCCAGACCCTTCTAGAGACCCGCAGGACCCTTCTAAATGCCCCCAGACCTTTCTAGAGGCACCCAGGATCCTTCTAAAATCCCCCAGACCCTTCTAGAGCCCCCCAGGACACTTCTAAATG
>JAUNZM010002385.1:0-87120 GCA_033459285.1 Clamator glandarius
TTTGATTGAGTAGCTAATCTGAAAGGAAAGGAGAAAACGCAATGACTGGGCAAGGGAGGATAAGAAATGTAGCTATCTATTTCCAGGAGGGTAATCAGCCCAGTGTGGAGCTCTAGAGCTGAAAAGGCAGGGAGGGGCACTGTCAGAGCAAGGAAATGGCAGATGCGCTCAAATTTTAAAAAGAAAAAGACCTTGAACTAAATCAAGAAGTGGGAGATATACAGAAATAGGCAGATGAATTGAACTTGTGGAGATCTGCAGCTGTAGAAGGCTGCAGGGGAATGAATCGGAGATGAGAACAAGTCTTTTCCCTCATCTCTCTCTCATTCTGCAATCAGGTGTTCGGTTGGATCTAGGCAATTTGATTATCATAGCTGTCTGATGAAAGACAGAGGGAAGGCAAGCTCAGACATTGCTGTTAAGGCTATTTAGCACCTCGGAGACATACATTTCTATTTTTTAGGTGGAAAAGTCAAGAAAATCAGTGGAGGTTGCTAGCTCTGTGTACACCCCACATCCACCACTCGGTCCACGAAATCATTATAGGCCTCATCCTTTCGTGGTGAGAGAACCGTCTGGTCAGTCACAACTGGTGAGTTTCACCAAATGCTCTACACGCTATAACATAAGCACGCACAGCCAAAAGTGTGTACATACACCTGTGACATCTATGCCTAGTGTAAAGCAATGATCACCCTGATTGTGCCACATGAGGGCTTCATCTTGCCCCACTCAAGGCTGATTTCCTTTTTGCGGGATTGCGTACTTAAAGAGAAATCTCCAGAAGCTGATGTTGCAAGAGCGTCACATCAGAACCTAGAGAAAAATGGCTTTGCTTTGTGATAAATCTGCTTTAATCTTTCCTTTTTGTCTGCCTTGTCACCCAAGCTTCGGCTGGTGTCCTTACCATGAGTATCGTCAATGAATACTGTGACTGCAGACAAGCTTACACATGTTATAAAACCCTGAAAGCAAGAGAGGTTTTTTAGAGAACAGAGTTGAAGGGGCAAAGTGAGACTAAAGTTCATTCCAGAAGGCCATGCTTTGGAGTGCTGGCTCAGAAATTTCTTACTCTGTTGATGGGAAGAGAAGGAATGTTAATATACTGTTGAAAAAGAATGATACTGAAGTCCAAGGTCAACTATGTAGTGCAGTTTTATCTGGTTCTCCATTTCTATAATGATGATGCAAACTGAAGGATATTGTTCAGTCCTGAACGACCTTCTCCTTTCCATCCCATACAGAGGGCACGTGGAGCTGTAGGTGATGAGAGTGGTGAACATCCTTCTCATCAACACCAAGCCAAGGAGAATGCCTTTTCCAAGATGGTGAGTTAGCTCAGTTAAACAGTTTTTTTGGGGGGGGGGAGGGGGGCGAGGGGAGGTGTTTAACATTTCAATGCGGTATTCTGAGGAATATAGAAGGAAAAGATAAAATAAAAAGTCAGAAAAGTGTTCAGCATTGAACAGTCATGCTTTTGTGGTGTACTGTCTCAATGTGCATGTGGTGAAGCCACAGAAACAGCATGCTGCTACAGTTCCTTTCAGTTCATTGCATTTGCTTCGAGGCTGCACTGTGAAGAGACAGTAGCAAAACCTATATTTATAGTCAAGAATTCTTTTGTATGCTCCAGTTTGTGGATACTCAGTTAGAGATGCCTAAAGTGGTCTGGCTCTTTGGAGGCAGTCCAGAAAATCTCGTTTCCCCGGGATACCTACGAGTCACTCATCACTTCCAAATATCTTGATCAGTGCTATTTTTTATTTTATGATTCTACTCTGCACTGGAAATGATCCACTGAGATTTTGTATCTGTTTTCTTTTTCATTTTTAGACTTCTTGGCGACCAAATACAGCTCCAGGAAATATGCCACAACCTCTTCGCCTCCAGCCACTTCGTAGCTATGCTGCCATGGGGTCTGCTCCAAAGGCTCCGCACCACACACTTGGACACGATCAGCAGTTTGCTGGTGGGGTAAGGCTGGATTTCATTCTGAAGATAATGCAGATTCATGGAGAGTTTTATAATACTGCTTTAGTACTGCAGTTCCTAGAAGTGCATACTGCAGGCAACACGCCTTCTAAATCTCTATCAGCTTTTATTTAAACACTCCTTTTTAATCTCCATTTAATTTTCAAGACATTGTCTTAGTGGTCTAATGCCTAGTTTTTGATCACAGCCTGGAAAAAATGTGGTGACTTGTCTTTTATAGGATAAAATCTCTCTGTGTGCAAATTTTTCGACCTCTACATAGATTTTCTTTTATGTAGAGAGGGAAGCAGCCATCTGGGTAAGATCAATAACTCAGGAATATTTTCACACAGTCTTACATGATTTAATCTTCATCTACAGCTGAAAAGCAGCAAGACCCATCTTTCTTTTTTTACCATCCCTACTAGTAAATCACACTAGAAGGTTCAGAGAATGAGAGCTTTTTGGTGTAGCCAAACATGGCCTTAATATGTATTCAGTTACTTTCAGATGAGATTTGGACTTGTCTTCTGTTCGAGAAAAAGCATTATGTGATTGACTGTATGATAGGAGTTCCATGGGAATGGAGGATTTTGGATCTGCGACCACTGACAGGCAGAAAATACATGAAAAACTCTGTGCTGCTGTGCATTTGTGCCGTATTATGAGGGTCATGATCTTCCCTCCAAGAATTTGCTGACACTCTCTGTGTCTTCTCAAATTATGGGTGATTTGCGTTGTTTCTTTAATGCTCAAAACAGCTAAATCAGTCATAGAACATGAAGATGATGCAGAACTCAGATCCAGAGCCAGCAATGTTTGCAGAATTTATTCTCTAGAGATGTTCTGCTTTTCAGGGCCTTGATCCTCTGTTTGCAATTCATTCAGAAAGAGGATTTTGAGCAACTTCTTGTATATCTGGTGCCAAATAATGTTAGTGTGGGTAGAGCTTGATCCTGTAGTTGTTACAGTAATGGAAATCCTAGAGAAGTCAATGATTCTCCCTATGAAGTCACATGGACACATATGGGAAAAGTTGTTGTCATTTTGGCTGACATGTCCTCAACATCCTATCTCTTCATTCGAGCCTGCATTGAGAAGCATGCACTGGGAAGCTAGCTGCTTCTTTGAGCAGTTAAAGAACAGTTCTGAAACTTTTTAATTTTAATAATGCTTTTGTGAGCAATTTGTCAGGTAACAAAAGGAGGAGATTTTAATGAAAAACACTGCTCACTATCATAATTGCAAAAGCATTATTTACTGATTGAACTCCTGCTGGTAGAAAGTTGCCACTGCGGAAGCAGTGACCAAGGCACCCTATTGAGGGATTCTGGACTTGGATAATTTTGGAACATAAACGAAAACTGCTTCCTTCAGTGAGAAGTGTAAAGGAGACGCCTGCAGATATATGATCTGTGGCTTTGCTGTGGTGCCACACTAGGACACAGGAACCTGTCTGCAAAATTAGTATTGTAATTTAATTCTCACTTCATACATTCAGTGAATTTGATTGAGTAGCTAATCTGAAAGGAAAGGAGAAAATGCAATGACTGGGCAAGGGAGGATAAGAAATGTAGCTATCTATTTCCAGGAGGGTAATCAGCCCAGTGTGGAGCTCTAGAGCTGAAAAGGCAGGGAGGGGCACTGTCAGAGCAAGGAAATGGCAGATGCGCTCAAATTTTAAAAAGAAAAAGACCTTGAACTAAATCAAGAAGTGGGAGATATACAGAAATAGGCAGATGAATTGAACTTGTGGAGATCTGCAGCTGTAGAAGGCTGCAGGGGAATGAATCGGAGATGAGAACAAGTCTTTTCCCTCATCTCTCTCTCATTCTGCAATCAGGTGTTCGGTTGGATCTAGGCAATTTGATTATCATAGCTGTCTGATGAAAGACAGAGGGAAGGCAAGCTCAGACATTGCTGTTAAGGCTATTTAGCACCTCGGAGACATACATTTCTATTTTTTAGGTGGAAAAGTCAAGAAAATCAGTGGAGGTTGCTAGCTCTGTGTACACCCCACATCCACCACTCGGTCCACGAAATCATTATAGGCCTCATCCTTTCGTGGTGAGAGAACCGTCTGGTCAGTCACAACTGGTGAGTTTCACCAAATGCTCTACACGCTATAACATAAGCACGCACAGCCAAAAGTGTGTACATACACCTGTGACATCTATGCCTAGTGTAAAGCAATGATCACCCTGATTGTGCCACATGAGGGCTTCATCTTGCCCCACTCAAGGCTGATTTCCTTTTTGCGGGATTGCGTACTTAAAGAGAAATCTCCAGAAGCTGATGTTGCAAGAGCGTCACATCAGAACCTAGAGAAAAATGGCTTTGCTTTGTGATAAATCTGCTTTAATTTTTCCTTTTTGTCTGCCTTGTCACCCAAGCTTCGGCTGGTGTCCTTACCATGAGTATCGTCAATGAATACTGTGACTGCAGACAAGCTTACACATGTTATAAAACCCTGAAAGCAAGAGAGGTTTTTTAGAGAACAGAGTTGAAGGGGCAAAGTGAGACTAAAGTTCATTCCAGAAGGCCATGCTTTGGAGTGCTGGCTCAGAAATTTCTTACTCTGTTGATGGGAAGAGAAGGAATGTTAATATACTGTTGAAAAAGAATGATACTGAAGTCCAAGGTCAACTATGTAGTGCAGTTTTATCTGGTTCTCCATTTCTATAATGATGATGCAAACTGAAGGATATTGTTCAGTCCTGAACGACCTTCTCCTTTCCATCCCATACAGAGGGCACGTGGAGCTGTAGGTGATGAGAGTGGTGAACATCCTTCTCATCAACAGCAAGCCAAGGAGAATGCCTTTTCCAAGATGGTGAGTTAGCTCAGTTAAACAGTTTTTTTTTGGGGGGAGGGGGGGCGGGGGGAGGTGTTTAACATTTCAATGCGGTATTCTGAAGAATATAGAAGGAAAAGATAAAATAAAAAGTCAGAAAAGTGTTCAGCATTAAACAGTCATGCTTTTGTGGTGTACTGTCTCAATGTGCATGTGGTGAAGCCACAGAAACAGCATGCTGCTACAGTTCCTTTCAGTTCATTGCATTTGCTTCGAGGCTGCACTGTGAAGAGACAGTAGCAAAACCTATATTTATAGTCAAGAATTCTTTTGTATGCTCCAGTTTGTGGATACTCAGTTAGAGATGCCTAAAGTGGTCTGGCTCTTTGGAGGCAGTCCAGAAAATCTCGTTTCCCCGGGATACCTACGAGTCACTCATCACTTCCAAATATCTTGATCAGTGCTATTTTTTATTTTATGATTCTACTCTGCACTGGAAATGATCCACTGAGATTTTGTATCTGTTTTCTTTTTCATTTTTAGACTTCTTGGCGACCAAATACAGCTCCAGGAAATATGCCACAACCTCTTCGCCTCCAGCCACTTCGTAGCTATGCTGCCATGGGGTCTGCTCCAAAGGCTCCGCACCACACACTTGGACACGATCAGCAGTTTGCTGGTGGGGTAAGGCTGGATTTCATTCTGAAGATAATGCAGATTCATGGAGAGTTTTATAATACTGCTTTAGTACTGCAGTTCCTAGAAGTGCATACTGCAGGCAACACGCCTTCTAAATCTCTATCAGCTTTTATTTAAACACTCCTTTTTAATCTCCATTTAATTTTCAAGACATTGTCTTAGTGGTCTAATGCCTAGTTTTTGATCACAGCCTGGAAAAAATGTGGTGACTTGTCTTTTATAGGATAAAATCTCTCTGTGTGCAAATTTTTCGACCTCTACATAGATTTTCTTTTATGTAGAGAGGGAAGCAGCCATCTGGGTAAGATCAATAACTCAGGAATATTTTCACACAGTCTTACATGATTTAATCTTCATCTACAGCTGAAAAGCAGCAAGACCCATCTTTCTTTTTTTACCATCCCTACTAGTAAATCACACTAGAAGGTTCAGAGAATGAGAGCTTTTTGGTGTAGCCAAACATGGCCTTAATATGTATTCAGTTACTTTCAGATGAGATTTGGACTTGTCTTCTGTTCGAGAAAAAGCATTATGTGATTGACTGTATGATAGGAGTTCCATGGGAATGGAGGATTTTGGATCTGCGACCACTGACAGGCAGAAAATACATGAAAAACTCTGTGCTGCTGTGCATTTGTGCCGTATTATGAGGGTCATGATCTTCCCTCCAAGAATTTGCTGACACTCTCTGTGTCTTCTCAAATTATGGGTGATTTGCGTTGTTTCTTTAATGCTCAAAACAGCTAAATCAGTCATAGAACATGAAGATGATGCAGAACTCAGATCCAGAGCCAGCAATGTTTGCAGAATTTATTCTCTAGAGATGTTCTGCTTTTCAGGGCCTTGATCCTCTGTTTGCAATTCATTCAGAAAGAGGATTTTGAGCAACTTCTTGTATAACTGGTGCCAAATAATGTTAGTGTTGGAAGATTCTGGCTGACTGCTTTGGAATTTGCTTGCCATCTGAAAGAATGCAGCAGTGCTGTGGGGTTGTGCAGTATTCTGCCTGCCTGGAAGGAGAACTCTGGGTGGTTACAAGTAGTATGTGCTTAACAATGATATTGTCTATATCTCTAAGGGCTACATTTTCAAGCAGCCTGTCCATTGCTTTGCGAATTAAAACAAAGAGGTTTAGCGTATAAATGTTTTCATAAACGTAATGGCAAGCAGCAAGTGAGGAAATTGTTCTAGAGGTATGAGTGTTACTAATTGTAAAGAGCAGTCAAACCAGGAGTAGCTCAATATGCGTGGTAGCTATGTTTTTGTGTTACCTACTTAACCTGGTTAAAATGTTTTTGCAGGGGGACAGGAGTGGGTTAAGACTTATGAATTCAGTGGAACATGTAACTGGTATATCCCGGTATCAACTCCCAGTCATCAACAATTATATGATACCAGTGCCACCTCCCCCTCTGGAAAAGGAAGACAAGAATGTAAATGCAGTGAGAACTAGGATGCTCAGCAGCAGATTATTTCATCCCACCACTGCTGCAAATGACACAGGGCAGCTTTTAACAAAGGTGAGTTATTCCTGTCTGCTTCTCTGTTTATTGTTACGTTACCTTCCCCGTGGGTATATTTGCCTAAAGCTGAAAGATGTGTCTATCTAGTTTGCATAAAGATTCACTGAAGTTTTGAAAGAAAAAAAAATATAACTATTAAAAGACATAGCTAGCACCCTTTTCTCTGTATACTAAAACACTGGGTGTTTTTCATCAGCTAGGGGTAAAAAGGTGCTTGAACAAAAAAGCGCGGGAACTCCTACTTATGGCCTTCTGTCTTAGTCAATCTGATCCTGTCTCTGACTGTATCTGGTGCCAGAACTTCAGCAGGATAGGGGAAATGCTGTGAGTGTGTGAAAACTTCTGTTACACTCTATCTCCAGGCAGTCTTGACTGCTGCAAGGGAATTGTAGGAACCCAGGACTGGGAGAGACATTCAAACTTGGTCCCTGCCATTCTGGGAAATTCAATGCAATGGATTTTCAATGAAAAATATTTTACTGCCCTTCTGCATGTTACAAAACTCTTCCCAATTTAAACACCTCAAGCCTGTCTTAAAGGGCTGGCAGCCTCAAGAGCATTCCACATATAGGTGATCTTTGAGTTCACCTTTTGTTAGAGCTGGAAGCCAAATGCACTTTTTGTGTATTTTCTGCTGCAGAATTCTGGAGGATTCCCTAAGCCCTCGTTACACAGCAACGCATCTGTTACCATGATCTTCCTAGGAAAAGGTTTGCATTTATCTCATGACAGTACTGACTACAGAGATGAAATCAAAATCTATCAGCAGCATTGTGGAGGACAAAACATTTGTGTCTACAACGGCAAGCTGTTGGAAGGAGGTAAGGATAAAGAGTCCAAGAGTTTGTATGGATTCTAGTAACATCTTCTTTATTGGCTAAAATGTTGATGTGATGCTAAAATGATTCCAGCTGAGCTCAGTCAAGATCTGTGCCTCCAGACTAAACCTGATCTACTGCTTCATGATTGAAAAGGATGTTACGATTACTTTTTCAAATAACAAAAGAATGAATTCCTTCCTGCTGGAATGGGCTCAGGTCGCTTTAGAAAGATGCTCTGACTTGTGGGTGAAGGAAGTACAACCCCTTCTCCCCAGCATGGGTCTGGGTAGCAGCCTCAGTGCCCTTCAGGCCTGGATGCTGAACGGTGCCCCTGCAGAGCAGCTGAAACAGCTCCAGGCACACACGAGGAATCCTAAACTTTCTGTGCTTAATTTAACCTCTTGTAAACCATGTGACAGTTAATTTTTTTGAGACAGGAGGCTCTGGTTTTGGTTCTGCTGAAGCACTGAGTGGCCAAATCGATGATGTATTTGCTTGTCACAGTGGTGTCCTGCTTGGTACTCCTCGATTGGGAAGAGACAAGGCCGCTATGTGGGGAGGCAGTAGAGTCTTAGCAGCTAATTAATACAGCTGAGAACCATGTACCTGACCTCAGAGTGCTGGACACTTTAGTGGTGATGCTGATGAGACACAACAATTGCAACCGGCTGATAGAAAGGCATTGCCTTTTCCTTTGATCCGTTTCCTTTCTGTGATTACAGAGACTTTCCAGTTTGTCTCAAAGAGGCACCGTGGTTTCCCATTCAGCCTCACCTTTTTCCTCAATGGATTGCAAGTGGACAGGTTGAGCTGTTGCTGTGAGTACAAACATCACAAGAATACCAGGCTGGGAGGCAGACATGGATACTTTGGTTTTCTCAATGTGAAAGGAGCTTCTCCTTGCTACAGGTATGGAGATGAATATGCTTTGCTCACAAGGACTTCACAGCCCAGTTTTTAGAGAGTTTATCACTTGTTTCTTCTATTTTAATCTTTCACTCTGCAGCTCTGTAGAACCTGGTCTGTTTTTCAGCTCCCCAAGAAATGTGTAGAATTGAGCTTATTCCTCAGGGTCCCACATCCAAGAATGCCATCCAGGTCAGCTACCTTTGTGCTGCCTCGTCAGTCTCTCTGTTGAGCATGCCCAGCAGTGGATAGTGTTTGCACTGGATCTGTCAGCTTGTCAGGAGGCAGTCAGCACTTTCTCTGCAGTCCAATGTGGAGGAGTAGCTGTGGGTGGTATACATGAGATGCTTGTGTGTTTCTGGTGGAAGTGATAGTGGAATAAATATTGGGAGCATTGCTGAGTTAACTGTAGTCTTCAGGGTTTTCTTTGTGATAGTGTGAACAGGATAATTTCTTTTTAAACAGCTCTGCCTCTGAGGTGGGATTCTGCTGTAACACTCCTGGCTGCTGAATAAGATAGTGTTGAATATTAGCCAGGTTTCAGACAACAAATCTGTGTAGAAGATTCTTTGTTTGGGGCAAAAGTCAATGCTTTGAGCAACAGCTGTGGTATTGCCAAGAAACCTCACATTTAATAAAATCCTGTGTTAAGTCATGCTAGACAAGTAAACTTCTGTACACATGGGTGATTTTTAAACTTTTTCTTTTTTTTCTAAGTAATTTTTAAAAAAGCAACAGTCAGTTGGAAGAAGAGACCATCCACAGAGCTATATTCTATTTTTTGTATAAGGACTAAATTCCAAGAAAAAAAAACCAAATTCCTTTATTGTACCATGCTTTATCCACTCCAATCTAACACTGAACATGGTTTCTTTACACAAATTCCTTAGTATGTTCAAAGTAGTGACAAGTGTCTGCATTCAGAATGGATATAGCACCAACAGAGTTTAGGAAATGCCCAAATCTCAGCTTCTCTGTGATTTCTAGAGAGACTTGAAGTGAATTTTCTGAATGAGTAAAGTCTTCCAGAAATGAATCCCTTCCTGAGTCATCCTTACTTTCTGTCCCTTTTCCCCTCTTATTCTTAGCGATATCTCAGTTTTCCTGTTTCTCGTCAGTACAGCAAATCTTGTCTGGTGAATAAAATCATCTCCATTAACCAGATACTCTCCATAAATGGCAATTATTTTCACTCACTAATATTTGACTCCTATTTTGAGTATTGCACCACATCCACATATAAATACCCACTCTGATTCTCAGTAAAGATCCTAGTTGATTTTCCCTGTTGGGTTAAGGCTTTGATTCACAAACAGGTGATGCTGCAGTGATTTCTATGCTGATGCTGTGATCCTTGCACAAAGAGTTTTTTGCTGCCTGGGTCTAGCATTTCTGTACAGTAAAAGTGCTTCAATATCTCAAAAGTCCCTGAAAAAAATACGACGAACAAATAATTGAAAGGTAGGACCTTTATCAGAAATTGTCACGTTCTCACATTTACATTTCATGCCCACAGACTGAAAGGATTTCTAGACTGATTGTTGGGGATTTGACTGTAGTTTGTGAACAGCTGGAATATGAGGGTAATTGCAGTGAAGCCTTACATAAAAAAGCATTTCTGATGGCATCCTGATGCTTGCAGGGGTAGGAGCTGGCGTTTGGTGTAGCTTGAGATTAATGGACAGTTTTGATAATTTCAATTTCAATCTGTTTATGTTGCAATTGTTGCCTTTAAGTGCAGATAATGTTACTCTCCTTAAAGGAGGAGCTGCTTCTATATTTGTGGGGCACTTGAAGACTTGAGGGTGCTTCTCCAAGTAAGCCATTATCAGTAACCATGTTATCTGAGTGGCAATGCAAAGGCAGATAAATATCAAGTTTAACTTCTGATAAAGACCTAAACAGCTGTGTCTGCTACTCTTCTATTGTTCACAGAAAGAAAAATGTGATACTTCCCAGTTTGCGTGGTTATTTTTGATAGGTGCATTATTGGAAGGTATCTGGATAAAGAGCCATCCCCTCCCAAGACAAAGATGGAGAACCACGAGGAAAAGCTTGTAGATTCCTGGAGAGATGAAGTGCACAGTGAGCCAAGTAAAAGCAGCATTGAGCAGAAATCAAGTAAAGATTCAGTGTTAGTCACCTTACCATGTAATGAAGAGAGTGTGGAAACTAGTGAGGACAAAATGGAGACCGGCGATGAGTACAGAAATGGCCCTGAATAGTCAGAACGTCAGCTGTGCCCTTGGGTGCATAAGTGACTCAGTCCCGGCCCTGGGAGGAAATGCTGTCAGCTCAGCTGACTCTTCTACTGCAGCCGTCAGGCAGTTTGGGAGGATCATTCTTCAAGACTGGCTGTTAATGGGCAAGACCTGGAGTCAGTGAGATAGTCTGTGGTTCTTGATCGAAATGTAGGTACAAAAGTGTGCAGTGCAGTGTCCGAGGCAGTCACTATTAATTCAGAAAGGCTAAACTGTCCTGGAATAATATTTCTGTAGAATAAATAGCATTTCCTGCCATTCAGTTTTTTTGGGTCAGCGCTTCTGATGTCTAGTGATTTACATATTGACCTTCATGCAGTCCAAGTCCTACATCTTCATAAATTATCCCACAGAAAACTTGCAGGCAATTTCTCACTTATTAGACAAGCAATGAAATTCCATCCACCACACAGTGAATAAGTCAGGAGTGTCTTTTCCGTCTAGAACAGGGTTTTATTGCCCTCTAACATTTCTCCTCAATGGCTTTGTTAGATGCTGAGCTGACTTACATGCCTCTTGCTTGTCATAATGTACCAGGATTTTTCCATTTACTGCTGGTTTAAAATTAATTGCTTTACCTGCCTTACGCGTGACAGTCCTATAGTGCAAACTGTTTCTCGAGTTAAATGGAAATATTACTTTCACGTTTTGGTTTCTAGGTGAATTAAATGAAGGTAATACAGCTGTTTGTGAGGAGGTTGATGCTGTAAGAAAGATGCAGCCTTTCTATAGAGTATAAAATCCAGCAGAAATTCAAATGAGGTTTGAAAAAACCTTGCTTATAAAATCATGCAGTGATCAAAAAGAATCTTAATTTCTGTTTTCTTGTGATAATCATTTCAATTCAGATGAAGTGGTCAGTGAGACAAGTAAAAGCAGCATTGAGCAGAAATCAAGTAAAGATTCAGTTTTAGTCATCTTACCATTTAATGAAGAGAGTGTGGAAACTAGTGAAGACAAAAAGGAGACCAGCGATGAGTACAGCCAAGAAGGAGAGGAAATACGTGTTTCTGAGAGTGAAGATAGTCAGGAAGACACCGGGGAATATGGTACGGTATTGAAAACCAAAAGAAGAGGGTGAAAAATGGGAGGGGATGATTGTGGAGAAGGGCGCCAGTCAGCAAATGAGCTCTAAATACTTGGGGCAGATCAGCACTTCAGGCCAACGGTCACTGACACCTGAGAAGCTGTGACCACTTACAGTTACTGGGGATTTGCACTTATATCCAACGAGTCACCAGGAAACCCAACATCCTATCTTGTGTTTTAGAAGTGCTGTCTTTAATGGCCCTGAATAGTCAGAACCTCAGCTGTGCCCTTGGGTGCGTAAGTGACTCAGTCCTGGCCCTGGGAGGAAATGCTGTCAGCTCAGCTGACTCTTCTACTGCAGCCGTCAGGCAGTTTGGGAGGATCATTCTTCAAGACTGGCTGTTAATGGGCAAGACCTGGAGTCAGTGAGATAGTCTGTGGTTCTTGATCGAAATGTAGGTACAAAAGTGTGCAGTGCAGTGTCCGAGGCAATCACTCTTATTTCAGAAAGGCAAAACTGTCGGGGAATAATTTTTCTGTAGAATAAATAGCATTTCCTGCCATTCAGATTGTTTGGGTCAGCGCTTCTGACGTCTAGTGATTTACATATTGACCTTCATGCAGTCCAAGTCCTACATCTTCATAAATTATCCCACAGAAAACTTGCAGGCAATATCTCACTTATTAGACAAGCAATGAAATTCCATCCACCACACAGTGAATAAGTCAGGAGTGTCTTTTCCGTCTAGAACAGGGTTTTATTGCCCTCTAACATTTCTCCTCAATGGCTTTGTTAGATCCTGAGCTGACTTACATGCCTCTTGCTTGTCATAATGTACCAGGATTTTTCCATTTACTGCTGGTTTAAAATTAATTGCTTTATCTTCCTTACGCGTGAGAGTCCTATTGTGCAAACTGTTTCTCGAGTTAAATGGAAACATTACGTTCACGTTTTGGTTTCTAGGTGAATTAAATAAAGGTAATACAGCTGTTTGTGAGGAGGTTGATGCTGCAAGAAAGATGCAGTCTTTCTATAGAGTATAAAATCCAGCAGAAATTCAAATGAGGTTTGAAAAAACCTTGCTTATAAAATCATGCAGTGATCAAAAAGAATCTTAATTTCTGTTTTCTTGTGATAATCATTTCAATTCAGATGAAGTGGTCAGTGAGCCAAGTAAAAGAAGCATTGAGCAGATATCAAGCAAAGAGTCACTGTTAGTCACCTTACCATGTCATGAAGAAAGTGTGGAAACTAGTGAGGACAAAATGGAGACCAGACACGAGTACAGCCAAGAAGAAGAGCAAACATGTGTTTCTGAGAGTGAAGATAGTCAGGAAGACACTGGGGAATATGGTATGGTATTCAAAAACAAAGGTTTATTTTATAGCAAATAATAGATTGACAAGAAATTGTGTGTAGAGGAATTAAAGAAAAAAGTAATACCCTTTTTCAGATAAAATGAGCATGCTAAAAAAATATTGTAGGATAACAGCAGGCACGAAGGACTTGGCTTCTTCTAGGAGCGTGAAAGAGTTGTTGCAATGATTAAGATTCTAATTAAAAAATGTAAGGACATCTACAGTCTTAAAAGAAATGCAAGATGCTTACAATTTCTGCTACTCCCGTCCTCCAAAAGGCTGAGCTCTGAAAGCCTTGAGAGACACTCAGAGACAGCAGTGTGCCCAGGTGGCCCAAAAGGCCAATGGCATCTTGGCTTGTATCAGGAACAGCGTGACCAGCAGGTCCAGGGAGGTTATTCTCCCCCTGTACTCGGCACTGGTGAGACTGCACCTTGAGTACTGTGTTCAGTTCTGGGCCTCTCACCACAAGAAGGATGTTGTGGCTCTGGAGCGAGTCCAGAGAAGGGCAACAAAGCTGGTGAAGGGGCTGGAGAATAAATCTTATGAGGAGCGGCTGAGAGAGCTGGGGTTCTTCAGCCTGGAGAGGAGGAGGCTGAAGTGAGACCTTATTACTCTCTAACTAACTACCTGAAGGGAGGTTGTGGAGAGGAGGGAGCTGGCCTCTTCTCCCAAGTGACAGGGGACAGGATGAGAGGGAATGGCCTCAAGCTCCGCCAGGGGAGATTTAGGCTTGAGATTAGGAAAAAGTTCTTCACGGAGAGGGTGGTTAGGCATTGGAACGGTCTGCCAAGGGAGGTGGTTGAGTCACGGTCCCTGGAGGTGTTTAAGGTTAGGGTAGACGAGGTGCTTAGGAGCATGATTTAGGGATTGGTGGGAATGGTTGGACTCGACGATCCAGTGGGTCTCTTCCAACCTGGTCATTCTGTGATTCTGTGATTCTGTGACTGAAGAGCTTGGTCCTTTACCGTGACTGTAGTTCCTTCTTGGGCCTCCCAGCTTTCTTCAGATGGATTTCTCTGCAGGGCTAAGCATTCTCATCACCCATCCAGCCTGTGTTTGGTTGGGATTGTTGTGGCAGTGTTTCAGCTTTGCTCTAGTAAGACCCATCATGCTCTGCTTGTTGCACGTTATCTCCTAACCAGTGCTGTCATTAGCAGCGCAAAACTAATTTATCAGAGAAAACGGTATATGCTGAAGCAAAAGGTGTGAAATTCTTCTCTGGGGTTGTTCAGTTGCAGGCTGAGTCTGGGCATATCACAGCTGGTGGTGTGACAGATCTGTCAGAAGTATGGGAATACCTGGGATGGGGTCCTGCTGCGCATTTTCTGATCTTGCTGTGCTCTTTGTGTCAGGGAGATATTGCTGATCACAAGAGAGAGAATTATTGTGAGCAGTATTTGTCATCTTTTCCTGAACTCTGTGTTTTGATAGACTGTCAATTCCCTTTTGTCAAATGTCGTGCAGGCAGTGCGCTGCAAAGAATGGAAACTGCCAGCTGCTCAGACTTCAGGCCTGTAGTCAGGTCAGAGTGAAATAGGTGCACCACACCTAGCAAAGCATTTGATATTTCAGCAAGTCATAGAAAGTGCTGTAGGCATCTCTGCGTGAAGCAGCCAAGGAGTGTCCTGGAATGGAAAGCTTCTTGTCTTCTCTGCAGAGCTGGAACGTTAGAACGATTCAAGCAGGTTATGTGCTATTACATAGAGACCTTTGTCAGAATCTTGGATCCCAGGAGGAACCTTTTAAGGCTCTCCTGGGACCTTCCCTGCTAAGCTTTCATGGTCCCTTGCAGTGCAGATCTTCGTGCTTCACCCAGGTGAAATGCGACAGCAAGGAGTGAGGCTATCACTATCCTTTGAGACCTACGGTACAGGCAAAAAGTTTGTTCTGAGCAAGTGCCTCTTGTACTATAGACTGAAATGGTCTTTTAAAAGTTTTCTCACAAGTCTATTCAGAGCGGTGCAGGTGCAGAGTATTGATGGGGTAGAAAAGATGGGTGTAAACATAAAGCATGAGGAACCACAGGAGGAAGAAAGAAATAAAAACAAAAATGAAAAAAAAAAGAATAATAACGTATAAAAGGCTGAGGAGCAAGACAGTATCAATGGTATAGAAAAAAGCAACCTCCTAGGAAAAAGGTGAGAAAGCACAGGATGTGCACTGGTAAGAGAGAGGCAGGGATTTGGGAAGAGAAGAGTGCAAGGTTGTGACAGGGCAGATAAGTCTTCTCACTGCAAGCCAGTGGGAACAAGACGTCTCCTGTTCTTGGACCTTTCAGTGCCCTGTCTAACTCTGAAGCAGCAGAGAGATTAAATCCCATCTATACAGCTCCATGTATAAAAAAAAATCAGTCTCTTAAGAATCGATAGCCATTTTTTCTTAATAAATTACCAGAGGGAACATCCTGCCACATGCAAGGATGCATAATTTCACTACATTGTGCCCAGAAATTACAATGATCCATAGAACTGTAGAACTGTAGAATCACAGAATGGTTTGGGTTGGAAAGGATCTTAAAGATCCAAAGGGATTGGACAGTGTACATAGCTGGAATACTGCTCATAAAGAGGCTGTTTAGTATTACTAGGTTGAAAGCCATCCACTTAATCATCCAGCAAGTCATAAAGTAAAAATGGAAGTGGAAGCATAACCTTAGCAATCATTTCAAATGTCTGACTTGACTGCGAAGAACTGCAAGCGTTGCATTTACAGAACAGAAAACACTTCCTCACTTATTTATTGATAAGCATAGGTCTTCTAGAAATATGTTAGTTTGGGGAACTGAGGGATCATCAGAACTATAGTTGGAAACGTCACATAGAATTTGTTGTTCATGTTTTTTAAGTGGTCATAGAACATTAATAATGTTATATCTAGAGAACAACATTGTTGCCTGTATGTTGAACCTCTCTCAGCTTGCCTGAGGAAAGCAATCTCATTGTTCTGTGAAAATGTGGAAGATTGCTGCTCTGTGCATGAATTTCACCTTGGAATTTTAATGGTTTTCTCCATTTGGTTGTAACCTATGTTAAACATTTTTCTTTACTGGTGAAGATTTACATGGCTTAAATTGAGTTTGCCCTCATATTAAATTTCTATATTTTAAATCAAGGTGAGGTAGCTGCGTGACTTCTCCCCTTTTGCTTTTTATTGGTTTCTTTCATGCTTCCTCTGTTGTAATTTTGTGTTAGGTTTTGAAGATTACAAGCCAATCCAGGAGGAACTAGCAAAGGTGATTGGAAATGTGAATTCTGAACCTGAACCTAGTGATTCCCATGCAGATGAGGAAGAAGAGAACATAACAAATGCAGAGTGTGGTGCCAAAGAAGGTGAGATTGGCTGTTGATCAGGAATGTGGATTAAATCTTATTCCCCTGAAGTCTTTTTGTAGAAGTATTTGTCCTTTCCTTTTCCTTTCGTGGCTATCAAACACTCCTTGTGCTCTTCTCTTTCCTAACTTGTATAAAATTGGGTGATCACGAGCTAGGTTCTGTAGTCACGTATAATTAATACTTTCTTTGGTAGTTATAGTGGTCCTAGGTTAGGAATCCAGGCCATGAAAGAACTGGCTACCACTCAGGACAACAGCCGCAGAAAGCAGAAGTCTAGTGAGTTTCTCTTTGCTTCCAGGTATTGTGAAGACAGGTAGGATGGGACTGTTTGCATAAGATGAGAATGTAAGACTAGGAATGAAGCTGCACTGCAGACTTGATCTCCATGCTGTTTGTCTCCCAAACTCACCTCCCTGTTGGCAGTTGGCATAATTGACAACTGGGAAATCTCACACACAGCAAAGTAAATTTACTTTGGCTAATGGTTATAAATGGTTATGCCACACACAGCACAGCCTTTGATTTCTTTTAGACAAAGTAAACAAAGCATGTCTTTTTACAGGGACTTGCAAAATCTGTTGCATTAGACTCAGTCCAATAGTAGCAGCTGGACAATTTGGACGCTGTGCTTTTGTGTATATGCCATGTGTCTGAAGGAGTTGCCCAAACGCTTCTTAGATATTGTCAGCCTTGGTGCCGTGACTGCTTCCCTGGGGATCTGATCCAGTGCTCCACCACCCTCTTGATGAAGAACTTTTTCCTAATGTCCAACCTAACCACCTCCTGGTGCACCTTCCTGCCGCTCCCTCAGCATTCCTTCTTTTTGCAGTGGGTAGAAAGTTAGGCCTTCACATTCCCTTGACGACAACATTTCCGCCACTTCTTTCAATAGAAATGCTCAAACAATCCAATGGCATAAGAGATTTTGAGAAAAGAAATAGCAGAAACATTGTAACCTGATGAAACCTTGTACCTAACTGCAAATCTGAAGGTTCCCAGCAAGCGAATGAAGCCAACTCTATGGAAGGCTCATGGAGTGTGGTGAGCATCGGCAGCTGCCGCACACATGCCAGCAGGCACTGAGATCTGGAAGCGCCAGGCAGAAATCAGAGACAAATCGGGGAAGACATTGATCCTTGCTCCTTTCAGTGGCACAAGACTTCTCATTTTCTGAAGAAGAGGAACCTTCCACATTTGTGCCAAGCAGTGGTACTTCAGTACAGACTGCAGGGTGCCTGCTCAGGGACAGACCCTGGAGCACCCAGTTCAGTGGAGGCATTGCTGTTAAATTCCCAGGCGGCGGGAATTATTTCCCTCAATGTAATCACAGAATCCACGGGAAGCAATTATCCACTTTGCATGAACAGCTGAGTAGTATTCTTCCTGTGTGTGCGTGTTTTACAAGAGCAATTTACCACCTATTCCTCAATTTTTGAATGTTGCTGTCAAGCTTAGAGCTATTACATACACACACCTGAGCTTCCCACTAGGCAGGTGAAGGCGGGAGGGAGGGAGAGTAGACAAGGCAGGCCGAACTGTTAGACTTGATAGCTGGTCATGCATCAACATTTTTCCTCAAATTAGTTATGCCAGATGCCAGAATGGCAGCAGTAGAAACACAGAGCACAGAAGGGTTGGCAGAAGGAACAAGAACACTCGCTGTGCAGAAGGCAGCAGAACAAGTGGTACAAGAAGGGCACATGATAGACGAGAGAGAAGCACTTGAGAAGGAAGATTTTGTTGCTGAGGGAGGAGATGTTTGCACTGAAGAGGAAGGAGAAGAAATGGCACGGATGGGAGATTTTCTTCCCAAGGAAGACACAGTAGCTGTGATGCTGGTGGAGGGTCAGCTTGCGGTGGAGGAATCTGCTCCTGAGGACAGCACCATGGCAGAAGAAGATCCCAAAGGAATGGGGACAGGGAAGGGAATGGAGTCTGGTGTAGAGGTGGCATGTGGGGAGCAGGAAGATTTGATGGAGGGGACGGAGAGTGAGGCAGCACTGGGAGTGCAGACACCTGTGGAAAAGGAGCTGGCAGGGGCACTGCTACACAGGGAGGCAGATGGAGTGGTGTCTGAGAGGGCAGAGGTGGCTGTGGAAGTCTCTGAGGAAAAAGAGGCTGCAGAGGAGGTCTCTGGGACAGGGGCAGATGAGGATGGGTCACAGGAGGGGACAGAGCAGGTGGGAGTGAAAGCTGAGGGGGAGCAGCCAGGCCTCTGTGAAAACACGGGAGAGAGAGAAGGAAGGGGTGTCTTGGAGAGTACATGGAGCACTGAAGTCAAGGTGCAGAGGAAGGACAGTCCTGTTGGAGAGAGACCTGATGCTCCAGGAGCCACTGATGTGGGTGAAAGAAGCCATGATCCCTGGGAGGTGAGTCCTGCATGTGTTGACCGCTGTGCCCTGTACCTGCTCCAGTCCCCAGACTGGTCCCTGCTAGAAGCAGAGGGTGCATCACTTCATCCTGTTTCTTACACTTTCCTTAAGTATCTGCTGCTGGAAGCAGGGTGAGGGATGGTAAATCCTTCTCAGTGTTAGCTTCTGCATTCTTTCCTGTTTCTGAAATTTCATTGCAAATGCCTTTGCCCTGCTGCTAAGGCTTCTGGCCCCTCAGTTGTCTTACCCTTGTCCATGTGGTGCAGCTCTGATCCCCCCACATACCACTCAACTGCCCGCGCTGGTGGCAGTGGCTGAGCCTCCCTAGCATTGCTGGCTGGAATGCTCCAGGTCAGTGGCAGCACTCCACTTCTCTGGTCACTCTGGCATATGTTTCTGTTACAGCGGTATCTCAGTAGCTCAAAGTTTATCGCATTTTCTGTAAAGCTAATGTTTTTCTCACCGTTTCCTGGGACGTTGCAAACCCAGATGCAGTAGTTGTGCCCTCTGCTCAGTCTCAGGATGGGGAAGAAACTTTCCTCTAAGCTACTCCTGCAGCTTCTTCAGTGTTGTTTCCGGAAACATTGACACAAACTGCTGTAGATTTGTGCTGGTTGGGATGTTCACTCTTCCTTTATTTATTCCACGGGTACCACAACCACCTGTCATGTTTTACTCACGCAGCTTCTCAGTGTTCAGTGGACAACTGAAATAAACCTGTACACGCCAGCCGGGAAACAGCACTCCTTTGTAATTGGGAAGGCAATAACTGAAAGGATTGTTCCACAGCTGCTGTGCTTGTTTTTCACATAACACTGATAGATACTGTTCTGACTAAACCTCTCCTCCTCCCCTAGGCAGTACTGGTGGGAGGGAGGGCAGCGGGCAAATGTTCTTTATGTTTCTACAGGACAAGAAGTGTGTCTGTGCAGAGTTGCCCATGTTTTTGCCTGTGTCAGTATACTGACTGCATTTGCCTGTGTGCCCTTTCCCTTTCTGAGCTGCAGAATCTTCACTGTGTCTTCAGTGCTGTGTATGGGGCCCTGGTGCACATTAATGCTTTGATTCTGACGAGAGCATCTGGGGTGCTCAGCAGAGATGTGGAATGGCAGGATCACAGGGAATAGTAGCCTCACACTGGGTTTTTTAACATGAGGGGCTGTCTCCACCCCGTGTCACAGCAAGTGAGCCCTGCTTGGGTACTACGTGTGCCAGGCGGGTCTGCACAGGGGGCTTCTTGCTCCATGGGGATCCTGGTTTCTCACTGGCCATACTGTGTGGCATTTTTGGGACTCTGAAATGTTATTGGAAATTATTAAATCAGAACAATTCTAATAAGTCTTTTGAAATGAATAAAGCCTGGCTTTTTGGTTTTGGTGGCGTCAGTCCCTTGGGCCTGTTGAATCTGTGGCATAACTACAGCTGTTTCAGCCCAGTGCTGGTGGTAGGTCAGTTCTGGCTGTGGCTCCCTGCTGCCAGCATCTCCCTTCCAGCTCTGCTGCACCTCAGAGGGCTCTCTGAGAGGCTGCCAGGCCGTGGTGTCCAGGGCTGTGTACACAGCAGCTGGGCAGGCATCGCTCCGTGGGCTGCAGGATGTTCGGCAATAACAGAGCTGTGCTGTTTTTTAGATCTGTTACCTACAGAACCTACATTCTGTCCTAGAGACAAACACAAACCTCTGAGCACCTGGAGATTACCAGCACCCTGTGTTTCTGTGGAATATAACTTTTAATTGTGGCTAGCTTCAACTTTCATCTCCTGTGAAAGTAGCTCAGGACTTGTTTAAATCATGGTGTGTCAGCCATGGCAGCTCTCCCTCCCAATTCAGCTTTGTGGCCTCACTGCTCTGTGTGCAATGAGCTCACCGTAGCCGTGGAATGACTGAATTTTAAGTGGAAATCACTGACATCCCTGTGCCTGCCAGTGCCTGAGATTTCAAACAGTGCAGCCTTGACTGGAAAGAGAAGGATTAGTGTATGAGGAAGATTTTGAAACAGATGAAGAAGACAATGATGAGGAACAAACTAGTGATCAGATGAGTGGAACGTCAAAGTCATTCTCAGATGATGAAAACCTGGACTTAGGGAGAATGGTAACTTATCAGAGAAGGCACCGCGGGCCTCTGACAATGAAAAAGATGAGAGTGATGCATATTCTAAGAGTGCCTCAGAGGACGATAAACAAGGTTAGTTTTTTCATAATGAACCTTAGAGAAGTTGAACTAATGCATATTTTACATTTTGAGCATGTCCAGTACAGATGTTGAGTCTGTGTAGGAAACTCATGCAATTCCTACTGAACTGGTAAAAGATGGACATTTTATCTGCTCTTGTTAATTCTGCCATCTGTCACTGAAATGCAGCCAAACCCACTGGCGACGTAAGCATGTGCCAGTCCGCAGCAGGCATTGCTGAACTATTTAGTTGCAGAAATGGAAAAGGAGCCAGTCAGCAAATGAGCAGCACTGAGCAGAAATCAAGCAAAGATTCACTGTTAGTCATCTTACCATTTAATGAAGAGAGTGTGGAAACTAGTGAGGACAAAATGGAGACCAGCAATGAGTACAGCCAGGAAGAAGAGGAAATATGTGTTTATGAGAGTGAAGATAGTCAGGAAGACACCGGGGAATCTGGTACGGTATTCAAAACCAAAAGAAGAGGGTGAAAAATGGGAGGGGATGATTGTGGAGAAGGGAGCCAGTCAGCAAATGAGCTCTAAATACTTGGGGCAGATCAGCACTTCAGGTCAACGGTCACTGACACCTGAGAAGCTGTGACCATTTACAGTTACTGGGGATTTGCACTTATATCCAACGAGTCACCAGGAAACCCAACATCCTATCTTGTGTTTTGGAAGTGCTGTCTTTAATGGCCCTGAATAGTCAGAACCTCAGCTGTGCCCTTGGGTGCGTAAGTGACTCAGTCCCGGCCCTGGGAGGAAATGCTGTCAGCTCAGCTGACTCTTCTACTGCAGCCGTCAGGCAGTTTGGGAGGATCATTCTTCAAGACTGGCTGTTAATGGGCAAGACCTGGAGTCAGTGAGATAGTCTGTGGTTCTTGATCGAAATGTAGGTACAAAAGTGTGCAGTGCAGTGTCCGAGGCAATCACTATTAATTCAGAAAGGCTAAACTGTCCTGGAATAATTTTTCTGTAGAATAAATAGCATTTCCTGCCATTCAGATTTTTTGGGTCAGCGCTTCTGACGTCTAGTGTTTTACATATTGACCTTCATGCAGTCCAAGTCCTACATCTTCATAAATTATCCCACAGAAAACTTGCAGGCAATTTCTCACTTATTAGACAAACAATGAAATTCCATCCACCACACAGTGAATAAGTCAGGAGTGTCTTTTCCGTCTAGAACAGGGTTTTATTGCCCTAAAAAAGTCGATCAGAATGTCAGCGCTGGGCTCCCGGGCAGCGGCCGTGCCCACGTGGTGCCTGACGTGAGGGGGCTGCAAGGCCGGGAGAGACAGAGATGGGGAATGGCAGCAGGTTCCTGTCTGGAGAAGGAAACCTGCTCCCCCCACCCAGGCAATTAACCCCCAGATTCCTCTGGGGAACAAATATGAGGTGCTGAGGGTGCATCCAATCCCTAAAGATGAAGAGGGCTGCACCCACAGCCTGGGTTCCAAAACTCCATCATCGTGCTACAGCCTTAAAAACATCCTCGGTTAAAAAGGAGGGTGATTGTCTTGGGGAATTCCCTTCTCAAAGGAATGGAGGGTCCCATCTGTAGGACGGACCCACTCCATAGGGAGGTCTGCTGCTTGCTGGGAGCATCAGTGAGGGCTGTTACTAGAAAGCTCCCTTCCCTGGTCAAGGACACAGACTACTACCCACTCTTAGTTTTTCAAGTTGGTAACGAAGAAATAGAGTGTAGAAGGCCTAAAGCCATTAAAAGGGACTTCAAGGCTCTTGGGAGAATGATAGAGGGCTCTGGGGCACAGGTAATACTTAACTCCATCCCAATATTAAGGAATCAGGAGCAGGAAATGAGGAATAAGAAACTGATTAATGAATGGCTTAGGGACTGATGTGAGAAGAGGGGCTTTGGGTTCTTTAATCATGGGGAGGCCCACGCACCAGCAGGCTTTCTTACTAGGGAACCTAGTTAAGCTCATAAATCGAGCTTTAAACTAGATGTGAGGGGGGAGGGGATGGGGACCAGGCAGGATGGGCATGAGCCTGGAGGTGAGACTTCAGTGGCAAAGGGGTGGTGTGCTGGCGATGTCTGCCAGTATATCACCACTAAGCAAGAGGGGGTGAGTGCAGCAGAGGATGGTAGGCAGCAAACTGGCACTGTGGCCTTAGTTAACTCAAGGACTGCTCAGTTGGGAAGAAACCCTATTACGAAGGATGTAGCTTCACCTGCCCAGCTGAAGTGCATTTACACCAATGCACGCAGCATGGGAAATAAGAAGGAGGAGCTGGAAGCTGTGGTAGGGCAAGGAGACTATGGTGTCGTTGCCATTGCGGAGACATGGTGGGATGACTCGTACAACTGAAGCGTACCCATGGTGGGGTATAAACTCTTTAGGAAGAACAGGAAGGGCAGAAGAGGAGGCGGGGTAGCCCTCTATGTTAGAGAGGGCTTTGATACCCTCGAGCTGGACTACGGTCAGGATGGGACTGAGTGCCTGTGGGTGAAAATCAGAGGAGCCCATGGGCAGGCAGGTATTGTGATGGGAGTCTGCTATAGACCACCCAGCCAAGAAGAAGCAGCTGATGAGCTCTTCTGCAAACAACTGAGTGTAGTCTCAAGATCGCTACCTCTGGTCCTTGTGGGAGACTTCAGTTTCCTGGATCTAGGCTGGGAGTGTAATACAGCAGAAAGGAAGCAGTCCCGGAGGTTCCTGGAGTGTGTGGAAGACAACTTCCTCACACAGCTGGTGAGCGAACCGACAAGGGACGGTGCCCTCCTGGACCTGCTGTTTGTGAACAGAGAAGGACTGGTGGGGGATGTGAGGGTTGGAGGATGGCTGAGGCAAAGCGATCATGGGATGATAGAGTTCTCGGTGCAGGGTGAGATGGAGAAGGTGGAGGTTAGCAGAACAGTCGCCCTCAACTTTCAGAGAGCAGACTTTGGACTGTTCAGAAGGCTGGTTGGAAAAGTCCCGTGGGAGGCGCTCCTTGAGGGCAAAGGTGTCCATGAGGGCTGGGCGCTCTTCAAGAAGGAACTCCTAGCAGCGCAGGAGAAAGCCGTCCCCAAGTTCCGGAAAAGTAGCCGGCAGGGTGAGAAACCAGCATGGTTGAGTAGGGAGGTCCTAAGAGACATCAATAGGAAGAGGAGGGTCTACGACCTCTGGAGGAAGGGGCAGGCATCCTGGGTGGACTATAGGGAGGAGGTGAGAATGTGCAGGGAAAAAGTCAGGAGGGCTAAAGCCCAACTAGAAATGCGATTGGCCAAGACTGTGAAAGACAACAAAAAGTCTTTCTACAAATACATCAACAGCAAAAGGAGGGCTAGGGAGAATCTCCAGGCTCAGTCAACATGGGTTCATGAAAGGCAGGTCTTGCCAGAGTAATCTGATCACCTTCTATGACAGAGTGACTAGATTCTTGGACGAGGGAAAGGCTGTGGATGTAGTCTTCCTGGACTTTAGTAAAGCCTTTGATACAGTTTCTCATAGCGTTTGGCTTCGGAAACTGTCAGCCTCTGGCCTGGACAGGCGCACACTCTCCTGGGTGGAAAACTGGTTGAACGACTGGGCCCAGAGGGTGGTAGTAAATGGAGTGAAATCCAGCTGGAGGCCAGTGATAAATGGGATTCCCCAGGGCTCAGTCCTGGGTCCAGTCCTGTTTAATGTCTTTATCAACGACCTGGATGAAGGCATTGAGTGCTCCCTTAGCAAGTTTGCAGATGACACCAGGCTGGGTGGAAGTGTGGATCTGCTGGAGGGTCGGGAGGCTCTGCAAAGGGATCTGAACAGGCTTGGACTGCTGGGCTGATCACTGCAGTGATCAAAAAGAATCTTAATTTCTGTTTTCTTGTGATAATCATTTCAATTCAGATCAAGTGCACAGTGAGCCAAGTAAAAGCAGCATTGAGCAGAAATCAAGCAAAGATTCAGTGTTAGTCATCTTACCATGTCATGAAGAGCGTGTGGAAACTAGTGAGGACAAAATGGAGACCAGCGATGAGTACAGCAAGGAAGAAGAGCAAATATGTGGTTATGAGAGTGAAGATAGTCAGGAAGACACCGAGGAATCTGGTACGGTATTCAAAACCAAAAGAAGAGGGTGAAAAATGGGAGAGGATGATTCTGGAGAAGGGATGGGATTGTGGGCCTCCAACTCCACCTGGTACATCTTCTACAACATGAAATTCTATGTGCATAGTGCATTTACTGTGTCTTTAATTCATCTGCTGAGCCTTTGACTTGTACTTCTTCTTTTTAAGAACTCCCTGGCTTTCACTTAAGCTCATGTGCTTGTATTGGTGGAACAAGATTTTAGATAGCACGCTTTTGAGCATAAACACCAATTTTTTGTGTTTTGTTTCAGTAATCGGTGCACTAATCCACTTGTAAGACGTGAGTGCTGCTAAAGTAGAACTGACTTGCCAATAGTAATGGGATGTGGATTCTTATAAGTACATGTTGGGGACTGATTTTATTCCATCTTAGTTCAGTGTATCGTTACACTTTGTCAAGACTATCTGTGTTCATTAGGCCCCTTGGGTCAGTTTAGCACAGTTTTAGAATAATACTGAGGTGCCAAAGATCTTATTTTTGCATACAATGTTATGAATCAGACATAAATCAAGACTGTGTAAGACAGACTTTGGCATTCAGATCCCCGCAGACCATAAGCATGTGAATAAATTGGAAAGAATCACTGACAAAGAAGGTGAGGTTGGCTATTGATCAGGAATGTGGATTAAATCTTATTCCCCTGAAGTCTTTTTGTAGAAGTATTTGTCCTTTCCTTTTCCTTTCTTGGCTATCAAACACTCCTTGTGCTTTTCTCTTTCCTAACTTGTATAAAATTGGGTGATCACTAGCTAGGTTCTGTAGTCACGTATAATTAATACTTTCTTTGGTAGTTATAGTGGTCCTAGGAAAGGAATCCAGGCCATTGAAAAACTGGCTACCACTCAAGACAACAGCCGCAGAAAGCAGGAGTCTAGTGAGTTTCTCTTTGCTTCCAGGTATTGCGAAGACAGGTAGGATGGGACTGTTTGCATAAGATGAGAATGACAGACTAGGAATGAAGCTGCATTGCAGACTTGATCTCCATGCGTTTTGTCCTGTTTTACCTGTGTCAGTATACTGACTGCATTTGCCTGTGTGCCCTTTCCCTTTCTGAGCTGCAGAATCTTCACTGTGTCTTCAGTGCTGTGTATGGGGCCCGGGTGCACATTAATGCTTTGATTCTGACGAGAGCATCTGGGGTGCTCAGCAGAGATGTGGAATGGCAGGATCACAGGGAATAGTAGCCTCACACTGGGTTTTTTTAACATGAGGGGCTGTCTCCACCCCGTGTCACAGCAAGTGAGCCCTGCTTGGGTACTACGTGTGCCAGGCGGGTCTGCACAGGGGGCTTCTTGCTCCATGGGGATCCTGGTTTCTCACTGGCCATACTGTGTGGCATTTTTGGGACTTTGAAATGTTGTTGGAAATCCGCCTGTACACAGCAGCTGGGCAGGCACCACTCCGGGGGCTGCAGGATGCTCGGCACCTACACAGGTGGACTGCGACTGTATTCACAGATTGGGAACTAGAATTGAAATGAGCAGGATTCTGAATGGTTTGTTAATGGTTTGCAAACCGAAGGAAGTTCTTCAGTCCTGAACGACCTTCTCCTTTCCATCCCATACAGAGGGCACGTGGAGCTGTAGGTGATGATAATGGCGAACATCCTTCTCATCAACACCAAGCCAAGGAGAATGCCTTTTCCAAGATGGTGAGTTAGCTCAGTTAAACAGGTTTTTTTTGTTGGGGGGCGGGGGGAGGTTTTTAACATTTCAATGCGGTATTCTGAAGAATATAGAAGGAAAAGATAAAATAAAAAGTCAGAAAAGTGTTCAGCATTAAACAGTCATGCTTTTGTGGTGTACTGTCTCAATGTGCATGTGGTGAAGCCACAGAAACAGCATGCTGCTACAGTTCCTTTCAGTTCATTGCATTTGCTTCGAGGCTGCACTGTGAAGAGACAGTAGCAAAACCTATATTTATAGTCAAGAATTCTTTTGTATGCTCCAGTTTGTGGATACTCAGTTAGAGATGCCTAAAGTGGTCTGGCTTTTTGGAGGCAGTCCAGAAAATCTCGTTTCCCCGGGATACCTACGAGTCACTCATCACTTCCAAATATCTTGATCAGTGCTATTTTTTATTTTATGATTCTACTCTGCACTGGAAATGATCCACTGAGATTTTGTATCTGTTTTCTTTTTCATTTTTAGACTTCTTGGCGACCAAATACAGCTCCAGGAAATATGCCACAACCTCTTCGCCTCCAGCCACTTCGTAGCTATGCTGCCATGGGGTCTGCTCCAAAGGCTCCGCACCACACACTTGGACACGATCAGCAGTTTGCTGGTGGGGTAAGGCTGGATTTCATTCTGAAGATAATGCAGATTCATGGAGAGTTTTATAATACTGCTTTAGTACTGCAGTTCCTAGAAGTGCATACTGCAGGCAACACGCCTTCTAAATCTCTATCAGCTTTTATTTAAACACTCCTTTTTAATCTCCATTTAATTTTCAAGACATTGTCTTAGTGGTCTAATGCCTAGTTTTTGATCACAGCCTGGAAAAAATGTGGTGACTTGTCTTTTATAGGATAAAATCTCTCTGTGTGCAAATTTTTCGACCTCTACATAGATTTTCTTTTATGTAGAGAGGGAAGCAGCCATCTGGGTAAGATCAATAACTCAGGAATATTTTCACACAGTCTTACATGATTTAATCTTCATCTACAGCTGAAAAGCAGCAAGACCCATCTTTCTTTTTTTACCATCCCTACTAGTAAATCACACTAGAAGGTTCAGAGAATGAGAGCTTTTTGGTGTAGCCAAACATGGCCTTAATATGTATTCAGTTACTTTCAGATGAGATTTGGACTTGTCTTCTGTTCGAGAAAAAGCATTATGTGATTGACTGTATGACAGGAGTTCCATGGGAATGGAGGATTTTGGATCTGCGACCACTGACAGGCAGAAAATACATGAAAAACTCTGTGCTGCTGTGCATTTGTGCCGTATTATGAGGGTCATGATCTTCCCTCCAAGAATTTGCTGACACTCTCTGTGTCTTCTCAAATTATGGGTGATTTGCGTTGTTTCTTTAATGCTCAAAACAGCTAAATCAGTCATAGAACATGAAGATGATGCAGAACTCAGATCCAGAGCCAGCAATGTTTGCAGAATTTATTCTCTAGAGATGTTCTGCTTTTCAGGGCCTTGATCCTCTGTTTGGAATTCATTCAGAAAGAGGATTTTGAGCAACTTCTTGTATATCTGGTGCCAAATAATGTTAGTGTGGGTAGAGCTTGATCCTGTAGTTGTTACAGTAATGGAAATCCTAGAGAAGTCAATGATTTTCCCTATGAAGTCACATGGACACATATGGGAAAAGTTGTTGTCATTTTGGCTGACATGTCCTCAACATCCTATCTCTTCATTCGAGCCTGCATTGAGAAGCATGCACTGGGAAGCTAGCTGCTTCTTTGAGCAGTTAAAGAACAGTTCTGAAACTTTTTAATTTTAATAATGCTTTTGTGAGCAATTTGTCAGGTAACAAAAGGAGGAGATTTTAATGAAAAACACTGCTCACTATCATAATTGCGAAAGCATTATTTACTGATTGAACTCCTGCTGGTAGAAAGTTGCCACTGCGGAAGCAGTGACCAAGGCACCCTATTGAGGGATTCTGGACTTGGATAATTTTGGAACATAAACCAAAACTGCTTCCTTCAGTGAGAAGTGTAAAGGAGACGCCTGCAGATATATGATCTGTGGCTTTGCTGTGGTGCCACACTAGGACACAGGAACCTGTCTGCAAAATTAGTATTGTAATTTAATTCTCACTTCATACATTCAGTGAATTTGATTGAGTAGCTAATCTGAAAGGAAAGGAGAAAACGCAATGACTGGGCAAGGGAGGATAAGAAATGTAGCTATCTATTTCCAGGAGGGTAATCAGCCCAGTGTGGAGCTCTAGAGCTGAAAAGGCAGGGAGGGGCGCTGTCAGAGCAAGGAAATGGCAGATGCGCTCAAATTTTAAAAAGAAAAAGACCTTGAACTAAATCAAGAAGTGGGAGATATACAGAAATAGGCAGATGAATTGAACTTGTGGAGATCTGCAGCTGTAGAAGGCTGCAGGGGAATGAATCGGAGATGAGAACAAGTCTTTTCCCTCATCTCTCTCTCATTCTGCAATCAGGTGTTCGGTTGGATCTAGGCAATTTGATTATCATAGCTGTCTGATGAAAGACAGAGGGAAGGCAAGCTCAGACATTGCTGTTAAGGCTATTTAGCACCTCGGAGACATACATTTCTATTTTTTAGGTGGAAAAGTCAAGAAAATCAGTGGAGGTTGCTAGCTCTGTGTACACCCCACATCCACCACTCGGTCCACGAAATCATTATAGGCCTCATCCTTTCGTGGTGAGAGAACCGTCTGGTCAGTCACAACTGGTGAGTTTCACCAAATGCTCTACACGCTATAACATAAGCACGCACAGCCAAAAGTGTGTACATACACCTGTGACATCTATGCCTAGTGTAAAGCAATGATCACCCTGATTGTGCCACATGAGGGCTTCATCTTGCCCCACTCAAGGCTGATTTCCTTTTTGCGGGATTGCGTACTTAAAGAGAAATCTCCAGAAGCTGATGTTGCAAGAGCGTCACATCAGAACCTAGAGAAAAATGGCTTTGCTTTGTGATAAATCTGCTTTAATCTTTCCTTTTTGTCTGCCTTGTCACCCAAGCTTCGGCTGGTGTCCTTACCATGAGTATCGTCAATGAATACTGTGACTGCAGACAAGCTTACACATGTTATAAAACCCTGAAAGCAAGAGAGGTTTTTTAGAGAACAGAGTTGAAGGGGCAAAGTGAGACTAAAGTTCATTCCAGAAGGCCATGCTTTGGAGTGCTGGCTCAGAAATTTCTTACTCTGTTGATGGGAAGAGAAGGAATGTTAATATACTGTTGAAAAAGAATGATACTGAAGTCCAAGGTCAACTATGTAGTGCAGTTTTATCTGGTTCTCCATTTCTATAATGATGATGCAAACTGAAGGATATTGTTCAGTCCTGAACCACCTTCTCCTTTCCATCCCATACAGAGGGCACGTGGAGCTGTAGGTGATGAGAGTGGTGAACATCCTTCTCATCAACACCAAGCCAAGGAGAATGCCTTTTCCAAGATGGTGAGTTAGCTCGGTTAAACAGTTTTTTTTTGGGGGGAGGGGGGGCGAGGGGAGGTGTTTAACATTTCAATGCGGTATTCTGAAGAATATAGAAGGAAAAGATAAAATAAAAAGTCAGAAAAGTGTTCAGCATTGAACAGTCATGCTTTTGTGGTGTACTGTCTCAATGTGCATGTGGTGAAGCCACAGAAACAGCATGCTGCTGCAGTTCCTTTCAGTTCATTGCATTTGCTTCGAGGCTGCACTGTGAAGAGACAGTAGCAAAACCTATATTTATAGTCAAGAATTCTTTTGTATGCTCCAGTTTGTGGATACTCAGTTAGAGATGCCTAAAGTGGTCTGGCTCTTTGGAGGCAGTCCAGAAAATCTCGTTTCCCCGGGATACCTACGAGTCACTCATCACTTCCAAATATCTTGATCAGTGCTATTTTTTATTTTATGATTCTACTCTGCACTGGAAATGATCCACTGAGATTTTGTATCTGTTTTCTTTTTCATTTTTAGACTTCTTGGCGACCAAATACAGCTCCAGGAAATATGCCACAACCTCTTCGCCTCCAGCCACTTCGTAGCTATGCTGCCATGGGGTCTGCTCCAAAGGCTCCGCACCACACACTTGGACACGATCAGCAGTTTGCTGGTGGGGTAAGGCTGGATTTCATTCTGAAGATAATGCAGATTCATGGAGAGTTTTATAATACTGCTTTAGTACTGCAGTTCCTAGAAGTGCATACTGCAGGCAACACGCCTTCTAAATCTCTATCAGCTTTTATTTAAACACTCCTTTTTAATCTCCATTTAATTTTCAAGACATTGTCTTAGTGGTCTAATGCCTAGTTTTTGATCACAGCCTGGAAAAAATGTGGTGACTTGTCTTTTATAGGATAAAATCTCTCTGTGTGCAAATTTTTCGACCTCTACATAGATTTTCTTTTATGTAGAGAGGGAAGCAGCCATCTGGGTAAGATCAATAACTCAGGAATATTTTCACACAGTCTTACATGATTTAATCTTCATCTACAGCTCAAAAGCAGCAAGACCCATGTTTCTTTTTTTACCATCCCTACTAGTAAATCACACTAGAAGGTTCAGAGAATGAGAGCTTTTTGGTGTAGCCAAACATGGCCTTAATATGTATTCAGTTACTTTCAGATGAGATTTGGACTTGTCTTCTGTTCGAGAAAAAGCATTATGTGATTGACTGTATGATAGGAGTTCCATGGGAATGGAGGATTTTGGATCTGCGACCACTGACAGGCAGAAAATACATGAAAAACTCTGTGCTGCTGTGCATTTGTGCCGTATTATGAGGGTCATGATCTTCCCTCCAAGAATTTGCTGACACTCTCTGTGTCTTCTCAAATTATGGGTGATTTGCGTTGTTTCTTTAATGCTCAAAACAGCTAAATCAGTCATAGAACATGAAGATGATGCAGAACTCAGATCCAGAGCCAGCAATGTTTGCAGAATTTATTCTCTAGAGATGTTCTGCTTTTCAGGGCCTTGATCCTCTGTTTGCAATTCATTCAGAAAGAGGATTTTGAGCAACTTCTTGTATAACTGGTGCCAAATAATGTTAGTGTTGGAAGATTCTGGCTGACTGCTTTGGAATTTGCTTGCCATCTGAAAGAATGCAGCAGTGCTGTGGGGTTGTGCAGTATTCTGCCTGCCTGGAAGGAGAACTCTGGGTGGTTACAAGTAGTATGTGCTTAACAATGATATTGTCTATATCTCTAAGGGCTACATTTTCAAGCAGCCTGTCCATTGCTTTGCGAATTAAAACAAAGAGGTTTAGCGTATAAATGTTTTCATAAACGTAATGGCAAGCAGCAAGTGAGGAAATTGTTCTAGAGGTATGAGTGTTACTAATTGTAAAGAGCAGTCAAACCATGAGTAGCTCAATATGCGTGGTAGCTATGTTTTTGTGTTACCTACTTAACCTGGTTAAAATGTTTTTGCAGGGGGACAGGAGTGGGTTAAGACTTATGAATTCAGTGGAACATGTAACTGGTATATCCCGGTATCAACTCCCAGTCATCAACAATTATATGATACCAGTGCCACCTCCCCCTCTGGAAAAGGAAGACAAGAATGTAAATGCAGTGAGAACTAGGATGCTCAGCAGCAGATTAGTTCATCCCACCACTGCTGCAAATGACACAGGGCAGCTTTTAACAAAGGTGAGTTATTCCTGTCTGCTTCTCTGTTTATTGTTACGTTACCTTCCCCGTGGGTATATTTGCCTAAAGCTGAAAGATGTATCTATCTAGTTTGCATAAAGATTCACTGAATTTTTGAAAGAAAAAAAAATATACCTATTAAAAGACATAGCTAGCACCCTTTTCTCTGTATACTAAAACACTGGGTGTTTTTCATCAGCTAGGGGTAAAAAGGTGCTTGAACAAAAAAGCGCAGGAACTCCTACTTATGGCCTTCTGTCTTAGTCAATCTGATCCTGTCTCTGACTGTATCTGGTGCCAGAACTTCAGCAGGATAGGGGAAATGCTGTGAGTGTGTGAAAACTTCTGTTACACTCTATCTCCAGGCAGTCTTGACTGCTGCAAGGGAATTGTAGGAACCCAGGACTGGGAGAGACATTCAAACTTGGTCCCTGCCATTCTGGGAAATTCAATGCAATGGATTTTCAATGAAAAATATTTTACTGCCCTTCTGCATGTTACAAAACTCTTCCCAATTTAAACACCTCAAGCCTGTCTTAAAGGGCTGGCAGCCTCAAGAGCATTCCACATATAGGTGATCTTTGAGTTCACCTTTTGTTAGAGCTGGAAGCCAAATGCACTTTTTGTGTATTTTCTGCTGCAGAATTCTGGAGGATTCCCTAAGCCCTCGTTACACAGCAACGCATCTGTTACCATGATCTTCCTAGGAAAAGGTTTGCATTTATCTCATGACAGTACTGACTACAGAGATGAAATCAAAATCTATCAGCAGCATTGTGGAGGACAAAACATTTGTGTCTACAACGGCAAGCTGTTGGAAGGAGGTAAGGATAAAGAGTCCAAGAGTTTGTATGGATTCTAGTAACATCTTCTTTATTGGCTAAAATGTTGATGTGATACTAAAATGATTCCAGCTGAGCTCAGTCAAGATGTGTGCCTCCAGACTAAACCTGATCTACTGTTTCATGATTGAAAAGGATGTTACGATTACTTTTTCAAATAACAAAAGAATGAATTCCTTCCTGCTGGAATGGGCTCAGGTCACTTTAGAAAGATGCTCTGACTTGTGGGTGAAGGAAGTACAACCCCTTCTCCCCAGCATGGGTCTGGGTAGCAGCCTCAGTGCCCTTCAGGCCTGGATGCTGAACGGTGCCCCTGCAGAGCAGCTGAAACAGCTCCAGGCACACACGAGGAATCCTAAACTTTCTGTGCTTAATTTAACCTCTTGTAAACCATGTGACAGTTAATTTTTTTGAGACAGGAGGCTCTGGTTTTGGTTCTGCTGAAGCACTGAGTGGCCAAATCGATGATGTATTTGCTTGTCACAGTGGTGTCCTGCTTGGTACTCCTCGATTGGGAAGAGACAAGGCCGCTATGTGGGGAGGCAGTAGAGTCTTAGCAGCTAATTAATACAGCTGAGAACCATGTACCTGACCTCAGAGTGCTGGACACTTTAGTGGTGATGCTGATGAGACACAACAATTGCAACCGGCTGATAGAAAGGCATTGCCTTTTCCTTTGATCCGTTTCCTTTCTGTGATTACAGAGACTTTCCAGTTTGTCTCAAAGAGGCACCGTGGTTTCCCATTCAGCCTCACCTTTTTCCTCAATGGATTGCAAGTGGACAGGTTGAGCTGTTGCTGTGAGTACAAACATCACAAGAATACCAGGCTGGGAGGCAGACATGGATACTTTGGTTTTCTCAATGTGAAAGGAGCTTCTCCTTGCTACAGGTATGGAGATGAATATGCTTTGCTCACAAGGACTTCACAGCCCAGTTTTTAGAGAGTTTATCACTTGTTTCTTCTATTTTAATCTTTCACTCTGCAGCTCTGTAGAACCTGGTCTGTTTTTCAGCTCCCCAAGAAATGTGTAGAATTGAGCTTATTCCTCAGGGTCCCACATCCAAGAATGCCATCCAGGTCAGCTACCTTTGTGCTGCCTCGTCAGTCTCTCTGTTGAGCATGCCCAGCAGTGGATAGTGTTTGCACTGGATCTGTCAGCTTGTCAGGAGGCAGTCAGCACTTTCTCTGCAGTCCAATGTGGAGGAGTAGCTGTGGGTGGTATACATGAGATGCTTGTGTGTTTCTGGTGGAAGTGATAGTGGAATAAATATTGGGAGCATTGCTGAGTTAACTGTAGTCTTCAGGGTTTTCTTTGTGATAGTGTGAACAGGATAATTTCTTTTTAAACAGCTCTGCCTCTGAGGTGGGATTCTGCTGTAACACTCCTGGCTGCTGAATAAGATAGTGTTGAATATTAGCCAGGTTTCAGACAACAAATCTGTGTAGAAGATTCTTTGTTTGGGGCAAAAGTCAATGCTTTGAGCAACAGCTGTGGTATTGCCAAGAAACCTCACATTTAATAAAATCCTGTGTTAAGTCATGCTAGACAAGTAAACTTCTGTACACATGGGTGATTTTTAAACTTTTTCTTTTTTTTCTAAGTAATTTTTAAAAAAGCAACAGTCAGTTGGAAGAAGAGACCATCCACAGAGCTATATTCTATTTTTTGGATAAGGACTTAATTCCAAGAAAAAAAACCCAAATTCCTTTATTGTACCATGCTTTATCCACTCCAGTCTAACACTGAACATGGTTTCTTTACACAAATTCCTTAGTATGTTCAAAGTAGTGACAAGTGTCTGCATTCAGAATGGATATAGCACCAACAGAGTTTAGGAAATGCCCAAATCTCAGCTTCTCTGTGATTTCTAGAGAGACTTGAAGTGAATTTTCTGAATGAGTAAAGTCTTCCAGAAATGAATCCCTTCCTGAGTCATCCTTACTTTCTGTCCCTTTTCCCCTCTTATTCTTAGCGATATCTCAGTTTTCCTGTTTCTCGTCAGTACAGCAAATCTTGTCTGGTGAATAAAAGCATCTCCATTAACCAGATACTCTCCATAAATGGCAATTATTTTCACTCACTAATATTTGACTCCTATTTTGAGTATTGCACCACATCCACATATAAATACCCACTCTGATTCTCAGTAAAGATCCTAGTTTATTTTCCCTGTTGGGTTAAGGCTTTGATTCACAAACAGGTGATGCTGCAGTGATTTCTATGCTGATGCTGTGATCCTTGCACAAAGAGTTTTTTGCTGCCTGGGTCTAGCATTTCTGTACAGTAAAAGTGCTTCAATATCTCAAAAGTCCCTGAAAAAAATACGACGAACAAATAATTGAAAGGTAGGACCTTTATCAGAAATTGTCACGTTCTCACATTTACATATCATGCCCACAGACTGAAAGGATTTCTAGACTGATTGTTGGGGATTTGACTGTAGTTTGTGAACAGCCGGAATATGAGGGTAATTGCAGTGAAACCTTACATAAAAAAGCATTTCTGATGGCATCCTGATGCTTGCAGGGGTAGGAGCTGGCGTTTGGTGTAGCTTGAGATTAATGGACAGTTTTGATAATTTCAATTTCAATCTGTTTATGTTGCAATTGTTGCCTTTAAGTGCAGATAATGTTACTCTCCTTAAAGGAGGAGCTGCTTCTATATTTGTGGGGCACTTGAAGACTTGAGGGTGCTTCTCCAAGTAAGCCATTATCAGTAACCATGTTATCTGAGTGGCAATGCAAAGGCAGATAAATATCAAGTTTAACTTCTGATAAAGACCTAAACAGCTGTGTCTGCTACTCTTCTATTGTTCACAGAAAGAAAAATGTGATACTTCACAGTTTTCCGTGGTTATTTTTGATAGGTGCATTATTGGAAGGTATCTGGATAAAGAGCCATCCCCTCCCAAGACAAAGATGGAGAACCACGAGGAAAAGCTTGTAGATTCCTGGAGAGATGAAGTGCACAGTGAGCCAAGTAAAAGCAGCATTGAGCAGAAGTCAAGCAAAGATTCAGTGTTAGTCATCTTACCATGTAATGAAGAGAGTGTGGAAACTAGTGAGGACAAAATGGAGACCAGCGATGAGTACAGAAAGGAAGAAGAGGAAATATGTGGTAATGAGAGTGAAGATAGTCAGGAAGACACCAGGGAATCTGGTACAGTATTCAAAAACAAAAGAAGAGGGTGAAAATTGGGAGGGGATGATTGTGGAGAAGGGCGCCAGTCAGCAAATGAGCTCTAAATACTTGGGTCAGATCAGCACTTCAGGTCAACGGTCACTGACACCTGAGAAGCTGTGACCACTTACAGTTACTGGGGATTTGCACTTATATCCAACGAGTCACCAGGAAACCCAACATCCTATCTTGTATTTTAGAAGTGCTGTCTTTAATGGCCCTGAATAGTCAGAACCTCAGCTGTGCCCTTGGGTGCGTAAGTGACTCAGTCCTGGCCCTGGGAGGAAATGCTGTCAGCTCAGCTGACTCTTCTACTGCAGCCGTCAGGCAGTTTGGGAGGATCATTCTTCAAGACTGGCTGTTAATGGGCAAGACCTGGAGTCAGTGAGATAGTCTGTGGTTCTTGATCGAAATGTAGGTACAAAAGTGTGCAGTGCAGTGTCCGAGGCAATCACTATTAATTCAGAAAGGCTAAACTGTCGGGGAATAATTTTTCTGTAGAATAAATAGCATTTCCTGCCATTCAGTTTTTTTGGGTCAGCGCTTCTGACGTCTAGTGATTTACATATTGACCTTCATGCAGTCCAAGTCCTACATCTTCATAAATTATCCCACAGAAAACTTGCAGGCAATTTCTCACTTATTAGACAAGCAATGAAATTCCATCCACCACACAGTGAATAAGTCAGGAGTGTCTTTTCCGTCTAGAACAGGGTTTTATTGCCCTCTAACATTTCTTCTCAATGGCTTTGTTAGATCCTGAGCTGACTTACATGCCTCTTGCTTGTCATAATGTACCAGGATTTTTCCATTTACTGCTGGTTTAAAATTAATTGCTTTATCTTCCTTACGCTTGAGAGTCCTAGAGTGAAAACTGTCTCTCGAGTTAAATGGAAACATTACTTTCACGTTTTGGTTTCTAGGTGAATTAAATAAAGGTAATACAGCTGTTTGTGAGGAGGTTGATGCTGCAAGAAAGATATGCAGTTTTCCTATAAATTATAAAATCCAACAGAAATTCAAATGGGGCTTGAAAAAACCTTGCTTATAAAATCACTGCAGTGATCAAAAAGAATCTTAATTTCTGTTTTCTTGTGATAATCATTTCAATTCAGATGAAGTGGTCAGTGAGCCAAGTAAAAGCAGCATTGAGCAGATATCACGCAAAGATTCACTGTTAGTCATCTTACCATGTCATGAAGAAAGTGTGGAAACTAGTGAGGACAAAATGGAGACCAGACACGAGTACAGCCAAGAAGAAGAGCAAACATGTGTTTATGAGAGTGAAGATAGTCAGGAAGACACTGGGGAATATGGTATGGTATTCAAAAAGAAAGGTTTATTTTATAGCAAATAATAGATTGACAAGAAATTGTGTGTAGAGCAATTAAAGAAAAAAGTAATACCCTTTTTCAGATAAAATGAGCATGCTAAAAAAATATTGTAGGATAACAGCAGTCACGAAGGACTTGGCTTCTTCTAGGAGCGCAAAAGAGTTGTTGCAATGATTAAGATTCTAATTAAAAATGTGAGGACATCTACAGTCTTAAAAGAAATGCAAGATGCTTACAATTTCTGCTACTCCCGTCCTCCAAAAGGCTGAGCTCTGAAAGCCTTGAGAGACACTCAGAGACATCAGTGTGCCCAGGTGGCCCAAAAGGCCAATGGCATCTTGGCTTGTATCAGGAACGGCGTGACCAGCAGGTCCAGGGAGGTTATTCTCCCCCTGTACTCGGCACTGGTGAGACTGCACCTTGAGTACTGTGTTCAGTTCTGGGCCTCTCACCACAAGAAGGATGTTGTGGCTCTGGAGCGAGTCCAGAGAAGGGCAACAAAGCTGGTGAAGGGGCTGGAGAATAAATCTTATGAGGAGCGGCTGAGAGAGCTGGGGTTCTTCAGCCTGGAGAGGAGGAGGCTGAAGTGAGACCTTATTACTCTCTAACTACCTGAAGGGAGGTTGTGGAGAGGAGGGAGCTGGCCTCTTCTCCCAAGTGACAGGGGACAGGATGAGAGGGAATGGCCTCAAGCTCCGCCAGGGGAGATTTAGGCTTGAGATTAGGAAAAAGTTCTTCACGGAGAGGGTGGTTAGGCATTGGAACGGTCTGCCAAGGGAGGTGGTTGAGTCACGGTCCCTGGAGGTGTTTAAGGTTAGGGTAGACGAGGTGCTTAGGAGCATGATTTAGGGATTGGTGGGAATGGTTGGACTCGACGATCCAGTGGGTCTCTTCCAACCTGGTCATTCTGTGATTCTGTGATTCTGTGACTGAAGAGCTTGGTCCTTTACCGTGACTGTAGTTCCTTCTTGGGCCTCCCAGCTTTCTTCAGATGGATTTCTCTGCAGGGCTAAGCATTCTCATCACCCATCCAGCCTGTGTTTGGTTGGGATTGTTGTGGCAGTGTTTCAGCTTTGCTCTAGTAAGACCCATCATGCTCTGCTTGTTGCACGTTATCTCCTAACCAGTGCTGTCATTAGCAGCGCAAAACTAATTTATCAGAGAAAACGGTATATGCTGAAGCAAAAGGTGTGAAATTCTTCTCTGGGGTTGTTCAGTTGCAGGCTGAGTCTGGGCATATCACAGCTGGTGGTGTGACAGATCTGTCAGAAGTATGGGAATACCTGGGATGGGGTCCTGCTGCGCATTTTCTGATCTTGCTGTGCTCTTTGTGTCAGGGAGATATTGCTGATCACAAGAGAGAGAATTATTGTGAGCAGTATTTGTCATCTTTTCCTGAACTCTGTGTTTTGATAGACTGTCAATTCCCTTTTGTCAAATGTCGTGCAGGCAGTGCGCTGCAAAGAATGGAAACTGCCAGCTGCTCAGACTTCAGGCCTGTAGTCAGGTCAGAGTGAAATAGGTGCCCCACACCTAGCAAAGCATTTGATATTTCAGCAAGTCATAGAAAGTGCTGTAGGCATCTCTGCGTGAAGCAGCCAAGGAGTGTCCTGGAATGGAAAGCTTCTTGTCTTCTCTGCAGAGCTGGAACGTTAGAACGATTCAAGCAGGTTATGTGCTATTACATAGAGACCTTTGTCAGAATCTTGGATCCCAGGAGGAACCTTTTAAGGCTCTCCTGGGACCTTCCCTGCTAAGCTTTCATGGTCCCTTGCAGTGCAGATCTTCGTGCTTCACCCAGGTGAAATGCGACAGCAAGGAGTGAGGCTATCACTATCCTTTGAGACCTACGGTACAGGCAAAAAGTTTGTTCTGAGCAAGTGCCTCTTGTACTATAGACTGAAATGGTCTTTTAAAAGTTTTCTCACAAGTCTATTCAGAGCTGTGCAGGTGCAGAGTATTGATGGGGTAGAAAAGATGGGTGTAAACATAAAGCATGAGGAACCACAGAAGGAAGAAAGAAATGAAAACAAAAATGAAAAAAAAAAAGAATAATAACGTATAAAAGGCTGAGGAGCAAGACAGTATCAATGGTATAGAAAAAAGCAACCTCCTAGGAAAAAGGTGAGAAAGCACAGGATGTGCACTGGTAAGAGAGAGGCAGGGATTTGGGAAGAGAAGAGTGCAAGGTTGTGACAGGGCAGATAAGTCTTCTCACTGCAAGCCAGTGGGAACAAGACGTCTCCTGTTCTTGGACCTTTCAGTGCCCTGTCTAAGTCTGAAGCAGCAGAGAGATTAAATCCCATCTATACAGCTCCATGTATAAAAAAAAATCAGTCTCTTAAGAATCGATAGCCATTTTTTCTTAATAAATTACCAGAGGGAACATCCTGCCACATGCAAGGATGCATAATTTCACTACATTGTGCCCAGAAATTACAATGATCCATAGAACTGTAGAACTGTAGAATCACAGAATGGTTTGGGTTGGAAAGGATCTTAAAGATCCAAAGGGATTGGACAGTGTACATAGCTGGAATACTGCTCATAAAGAGGCTGTTTAGTATTACTAGGTTGAAAGCCATCCACTTAATCATCCAGCAAGTCATAAAGTAAAAACGGAAGTGGAAGCATAACCTTAGCAATCATTTCAAATGTCTGACTTGACTGCGAAGAACTGCAGACGTTGCATTTACAGAACAGAAAACACTTCCTCACTTATTTATTGATAAGCATAGGTCTTCTAGAAATATGTTAGTTTGGGGAACTGAGGGATCATCAGAACTATAGTTGGAAACGTCACATAGAATTTGTTGTTCATGTTTTTTAAGTGGTCATAGAACATTAATAATGTTATATCTAGAGAACAACATTGTTGCCTGTATGTTGAACCTCTCTCAGCTTGCCTGAGGAAAGCAATCTCATTGTTCTGTGAAAATGTGGAAGATTGCTGCTCTGTGCATGAATTTCACCTTGGAATTTTAATGGTTTTCTCCATTTGGTTGTAACCTATGTTAAACATTTTTCTTTACTGGTGAAGATTTACATGGCTTAAATTGAGTTTGCCCTCACATTAAATTTCTATATTTTAAATCAAGGTGAGGTAGCTGCGTGACTTCTCCCCTTTTGCTTTTTATTGGTTTCTTTCATGCTTCCTCTGTTGTAATTTTGTGTTAGGTTTTGAAGATTACAAGCCAATCCAAGAGGAACTAGCAAAGGTGATTGGAAATGTGAATTCTGAACCTGAACCTAGTGATTCCCATGCAGATGAGGAAGAAGAGAACATAACAAATGCAGAGTGTGGTGCCAAAGAAGGTGAGATTGGCTGTTGATCAGGAATGTGGATTAAATCTTATTCCCCTGAAGTCTTTTTGTAGAAGTATTTGTCCTTTCCTTTTCCTTTCGTGGCTATCAAACACTCCTTGTGCTCTTCTCTTTCCTAACTTGTATAAAATTGGGTGATCACGAGCTAGGTTCTGTAGTCACGTATAATTAATACTTTCTTTGGTAGTTATAGTGGTCCTAGGTTAGGAATCCAGGCCATGAAAGAACTGGCTACCACTCAAGACAACAGCCGCAGAAAGCAGGAGTCTAGTGAGTTTCTCTTTGCTTCCAGGTATTGTGAAGACAGGTAGGATGGGACTGTTTGCATAAGATGAGAATGTAAGACTAGGAATGAAGCTGCACTGCAGACTTGATCTCCATGCTGTTTGTCTCCCAAACTCACCTCCCTGTTGGCAGTTGGCATAATTGACAACTGGGAAATCTCACACACAGCAAAGTAAATTTACTTTGGCTAATGGTTATAAATGGTTATGCCACACACAGCACAGCCTTTGATTTCTTTTAGACAAAGTAAACAAAGCATGTCTTTTTACAGGGACTTGCAAAATCTGTTGCATTAGACTCAGTCCAATAGTAGCAGCTGGACAATTTGGACGCTGTGCTTTTGTGTATATGCCATGTGTCTGAAGGAGTTGCCCAAACGCTTCTTAGATATTGTCAGCCTTGGTGCCGTGACTGCTTCCCTGGGGATCTGATCCAGTGCTCCACCACCCTCTTGATGAAGAACTTTTTCCTAATGTCCAACCTAACCACCTCCTGGTGCACCTTCCTGCCGCTCCCTCAGCATTCCTTCTTTTTGCAGTGGGTAGAAAATTAGGCCTTCACATTCCCTTGACGACAACATTTCCGCCACTTCTTTCAATAGAAATGCTCAAACAATCCAATGGCATAAGAGATTTTGAGAAAAGAAATAGCAGAAACATTGTAACCTGATGAAACCTTGTACCTAACTGCAAATCTGAAGGTTCCCAGCAAGCGAATGAAGCCAACTCTATGGAAGGCTCATGGAGTGTGGTGAGCATCGGCAGCTGCCGCACACATGCCAGCAGGCACTGAGATCTGGAAGCGCCAGGCAGAAATCAGAGACAAATCGGGGAAGACATTGATCCTTGCTCCTTTCAGTGGCACAAGACTTCTCATTTTCTGAAGAAGAGGAACCTTCCACATTTGTGCCAAGCAGTGGTACCTCAGTACAGACTGCAGGGTGCCTGCTCAGGGACAGACCCTGGAGCACCCAGTTCAGTGGAGGCATTGCTGTTAAATTCCCAGGGGGCGGGAATTATTTCCCTCAATGTAATCACAGAATCCACGGGAAGCAATTATCCACTTTGCATGAACAGCTGAGTAGTATTCTTCCTGTGTGTGCGTGTTTTACAAGAGCAATTTACCACCTATTCCTCAATTTTTGAATGTTGCTGTCAAGCTTAGAGCTATTACATACACACACCTGAGCTTCCCACTAGGCAGGTGAAGGCGGGAGGGAGGGAGAGTAGACAAGGCAGGCCGAACTGTTAGACTTGATAGCTGGTCATGCATCAACATTTTTCCTCAAATTAGTTATGCCAGATGCCAGAATGGCAGCAGTAGAAACACAGAGCACAGAAGGGTTGGCAGAAGGAACAAGAACACTCGCTGTGCAGAAGGCAGCAGAACAAGTGGTACAAGAAGGGCACATGATAGACGAGAGAGAAGCACTTGAGAAGGAAGATTTTGTTGCTGAGGGAGGAGATGTTTGCACTGAAGAGGAAGGAGAAGAAATGGCACGGATGGGAGATTTTCTTCCCAAGGAAGACACAGTAGCTGTGATGCTGGTGGAGGGTCAGCTTGCGGTGGAGGAATCTGCTCCTGAGGACAGCACCATGGCAGAAGAAGATCCCAAAGGAATGGGGACAGGGAAGGGAATGGAGTCTGGTGTAGAGGTGGCATGTGGGGAGCAGGAAGATTTGATGGAGGGGACGGAGAGTGAGGCAGCACTGGGAGTGCAGACACCTGTGGAAAAGGAGCTGGCAGGGGCACTGCTACACAGGGAGGCAGATGGAGTGGTGTCTGAGAGGGCAGAGGTGGCTGTGGAAGTCTCTGAGGAAAAAGAGGCTGCAGAAGAGGTCTCTGGGACAGGGGCAGATGAGGATGGGTCACAGGAGGGGACAGAGCAGGTGGGAGTGAAAGCTGAGGGGGAGCAGCCAGGCCTCTGTGGAAACACGGGAGAAAGAGAAGGAAGGGGTGTCTTGGAGAGTACATGGAGCGCTGAAGTCAAGGTGCAGAGGAAGGACAGTCCTGTTGGAGAGAGACCTGATGCTCCAGGAGCCACTGATGTGGGTGAAAGAAGCCATGATCCCTGGGAGGTGAGTCCTGCATGTGTTGACCGCTGTGCCCTGTACCTGCTCCAGTCCCCAGACTGGTCCCTGCTAGAAGCAGAGGGTGCATCACTTCATCCTGTTTCTTACACTTTCCTTAAGTATCTGCTGCTGGAAGCAGGGTGAGGGATGGTAAATCCTTCTCAGTGTTAGCTTCTGCATTCTTTCCTGTTTCTGAAATTTCATTGCAAATGCCTTTGCCCTGCTGCTAAGGCTTCTGGCCCCTCGGTTGTCTTACCCTTGTCCATGTGGTGCAGCTCTGATCCCCCCACATACCACTCAACTGCCCGCGCTGGTGGCAGTGGCTGAGCCTCCCTAGCATTGCTGGCTGGAATGCTCCAGGTCAGTGGCAGCACTCCACTTCTCTGGTCACTCTGGCATATGTTTCTGTTACAGCGGTATCTCAGTACCTCAAAGTTTATCGCATTTTCTGTAAAGCTAATGTTTTTCTCACCGTTTCCTGGGACGTTGCAAACCCAGATGCAGTAGTTGTGCCCTCTGCTCAGTCTCAGGATGGGGAAGAAACTTTCCTCTAAGCTACTCCTGCAGCTTCTTCAGTGTTGTTTCCGGAAACATTGACACAAACTGCTGTAGATTTGTGCTGGTTGGGATGTTCACTCTTCCTTTATTTATTCCACGGGTACCACAACCACCTGTCATGTTTTACTCACGCAGCTTCTCAGTGTTCAGTGGACAACTGAAATAAACCTGTACACGCCAGCCGGGAAACAGCACTCCTTTGTAATTGGGAAGGCAATAACTGAAAGGATTGTTCCACAGCTGCTGTGCTTGTTTTTCACAAAACACTGATAGATACTGTTCTGACTAAACCTCTCCTCCTCCCCTAGGCAGTACTGGTGGGAGGGAGGGCAGCGGGCAAATGTTCTTTATGTTTCTACAGGACAAGAAGTGTGTCTGTGCAGAGTTGCCCATGTTTTTGCCTGTGTCAGTATACTGACTGCATTTGCCTGTGTGCCCTTTCCCTTTCTGAGCTGCAGAATCTTCACTGTGTCTTCAGTGCTGTGTATGGGGCCCTGGTGCACATTAATGCTTTGATTCTGACGAGAGCATCTGGGGTGCTCAGCAGAGATGTGGAATGGCAGGATCACAGGGAATAGTAGCCTCACACTGGGTTTTTTAACATGAGGGGCTGTCTCCACCCCGTGTCACAGCAAGTGAGCCCTGCTTGGGTACTACGTGTGCCAGGTGGGTCTGCACAGGGGGCTTCTTGCTCCATGGGGATCCTGGTTTCTCACTGGCCATACTGTGTGGCATTTTTGGGACTCTGAAATGTTATTGGAAATTATTAAATCAGAACAATTCTAATAAGTCTTTTGAAATGAATAAAGCCTGGCTTTTTGGTTTTGGTGGCGTCAGTCCCTTGGGCCTGTTGAATCTGTGGCATAACTACAGCTGTTTCAGCCCAGTGCTGGTGGTAGGTCAGTTCTGGCTGTGGCTCCCTGCTGCCAGCATCTCCCTTCCAGCTCTGCTGCACCTCAGAGGGCTCTCTGAGAGGCTGCCAGGCCGTGGTGTCCAGGGCTGTGTACACAGCAGCTGGGCAGGCATCGCTCCGTGGGCTGCAGGATGTTCGGCAATAACAGAGCTGTGCTGTTTTTTAGATCTGTTACCTACAGAACCTACATTCTGTCCTAGAGACAAACACAAACCTCTGAGCACCTGGAGATTACCAGCACCCTGTGTTTCTGTGGAATATAACTTTTAATTGTGGCTAGCTTCAACTTTCATCTCCTGTGAAAGTAGCTCAGGACTTGTTTAAATCATGGTGTGTCAGCCATGGCAGCTCTCCCTCCCAATTCAGCTTTGTGGCCTCACTGCTCTGTGTGCAATGAGCTCACCGTAGCCGTGGAATGACTGAATTTTAAGTGGAAATCACTGACATCCCTGTGCCTGCTAGTGCCTGAGATTTCAAACAGTGCAGCCTTGACTGGAAAGAGAAGGATTAGTGTATGAGGAAGATTTTGAAACAGATGAAGAAGACAATGATGAGGAACAAACTAGTGATCAGATGAGTGGAATGTCAAAGTCATTCTCAGATGATGAAAACCTGGACTTAGGGAGAATGGTAACTTATCAGAGAAGGCACCGCGGGCCTCTGACAATGAAAAAGATGAGAGTGATGCATATTCTAAGAGTGCCTCAGAGGACGATAAACAAGGTTAGTTTTTTCATAATGAACCTTAGAGAAGTTGAACTAATGCATATTTTACATTTTGAGCATGTCCAGTACAGATGTTGAGTCTGTGTAGGAAACTCATGCAATTCCTACTGAACTGGTAAAAGATGGACATTTTATCTGCTCTTGTTAATTCTGCCATCTGTCACTGAAATGCAGCCAAACCCACTGGCGACGTAAGCATGTGCCAGTCCGCAGCAGGCATTGCTGAACTATTTAGTTGCAGAAATGGAGAAGGGAGCCAGTCAGCAAATGAGCTCTAAATACTTGGGGCAGATCAGTACTCCAGGTCAACGGTCACTGACACCTGAGAAGCTGTGACCACTTACAGTTCCTGAGGATTTGCACTTACATCCAATGAGTCACCAGGAAACCCAACATCCTATCTTGTATTTTAGAAGTGCTGTCTTTAAAGGCCCTGAATAGTCAGAACCTCAGCTGTGCCCTTGGGTGCGTAAGTGACTCAGTCCTGGCCCTGGGAGGAAATGCTGTCAGCTCAGCTGACTCTTCTACTGCAGCCGTCAGGCAGTTTGGGAGGATCATTCTTCAAGACTGGCTGTTAATGGGCAAGACCTGGAGTCAGTGAGATAGTCTGTGGTTCTTGATCGAAATGTAGGTACAAAAGTGTGCAGTGCAGTGTCCGAGGCAATCACTATTAATTCAGAAAGGCTAAACTGTCGGGGAATAATTTTTCTGTAGAATAAATAGCATTTCCTGCCATTCAGATTTTTTGGGTCAGCGCTTCTGACGTCTAGTGTTTTACATATTGACCTTCATGGAGTCCAAGTCCTACATCTTCATAAGTTAACCCTCAGAAAACTTGCAGAAACACATTACTGTTAAGGCTGAGCATAGATAAAGACAATCTAACTCAGTTTAAACCCGAAAAATGAGGCTTGGCGGGTGGTGGATGGGGGAATGGGGAATAAGTAAACCTTCTGCGCACTTTCAAGAAGAAATTAAGAGGATGACAGGTATACTTGAGTTGCTGAGAAGGCGCTGACAGAATCAGATGTCTTAAAATAACTCATGTCTAGTTCTGTTACAGTCTCAGATAATAATTAATTGTAAATGTTTCTTTAGTAAAAAATCTACTAAGTGCCTTCTGATAAGTGCATCACTACTGACTAAGACAAAATTGCCACCATGGTTTCCTAATTGACTTTACAGGTTTAGTGAACCCATGATTAGTCTCTCATTCTTTCCAAGCAAAATTTTTTCAAGTCAAAACAAATGTATTTTGGAGTCATATCAATAGCTAAGTAAAATCCTTGGTTTGCCCGACACTTTAAAAATGATGTGAGTATGGAATATGCAGGGAACTGTAAGATTGCAACCATGAGATTGTGACAAGAACGGTCTAATTTTTTTAACCGTATCCTGTTTTCTCAGGATTATTTTCAGCCATTGTCTGTCCTCATTGCGGTTTTTGTCTGCATAATGGTGTTTCAGAACGTTAAAATCAGATCCTGTGATACTGTAACTGCATGTGGATAGGAGGGGCAAACACAGTTTGCCTAATTTTGATTCCACTCTAACAAGGTTTTGGAGGCACGAACCAGACACTACTGGATTCATCTTTTGCCTAGCAGACACTGTGAATAGAAGACAAATGCAAATCAGATTAAGATAACACTGAAAAGCACTCTATGTTTTTCTGCCAAAGATAATGCAAGTGATGTACGACCTAGTGGCAAAATCTCATCTTACCAAGGTAAAAGGGATTTATTCCACTAGTTTAATTGGGTCAGGATTATACAAAGAAAGGGAGAAACACAGCATGCCTCTGTATACTTCCATAATACTTTATAAAGTTTGTTTGTGTCACTATTGTTTGGGCTCTCCTTTCACTGTCAATGGGCTTTTTCTTAATCTAAAAATATATACCTGTTAAAAGGTACTTTACAATGGCAGAACTGAACAATGATGATGCCTTCTTCTCAAAAATGAGTAAAACAAAAAAGGGTTTGGATTCTCCCCAAAACTCTGAACTTGGTGATGCTTTCCATCTCTATTGTGTGATATCCTTGAAATTCCAAGTATTTTCTGGTTTGACTGGTTGGTCATATTCTGCCTTTCCTCTGGGTCAGAGTAACTATAAGCCATGAGAGGAATCAACGACAATCTACCTACAAAAATATTCTATCCATTTGTTCTTGTTTATAGATCAGGGCAACAGCAGTAAACTGCAGAATACCAGTAAACACCTCCTGTATTTGATACCTGGATGTTCATAATCATAACATGCCATTTCCTTGTGCAAGTGTCATCTTTGCATTGTTTTTCCATGTGGGATGCGTTGGTTCAGTTTCTAAATCTAGTTTCATTCCTGTAATCCCCAGACATCTATACCCCTGTCTTTCCCCACAAGACTCTACCCAAAGCACACATGCCGATGCTTCTACAGACGCAAACTGAATGTTATCTGTGGAAAATAGCTTAAGAGGATCTTCAGATTTCAGAGAGTTTCCTCTTGCTCCCTGGGCCTTGCAAAACATATTTTAAATGGAAGATTGCTCACCAGGTAAGTGTCAATGTCCTCTTTTGCATGCAGACTGTGCCTAAAGCACAGAAAGATGCCTTTGCACTCAAGCCTTGTGCAAGACTACCTGGGATACATAGCACAAAAATAGAGAACTGAGCCACAGTTCTCAGGAAAACAGGATGGGATTGGTCTGGAAACCATTCATGGCTTTCTAACTTGATGACAGACCCAGTCATCTCACCTACAACTCAAGCAACGAACACATCAGCACATCTGCTGAAAAACTTGCATCACATCAGTCCGCAAAACAAAACAGTGACAACAAAGGCAGATCAAACAAATAATCCATTGCACTGATATGCAGAAACACTCTTTCTTTGCTTTTGTAAGCACAATCGTGCCGAGACGACACAGTGTTTATGAATTACAGTTCCTGTGCCTTCTGTGCGCATGTATTTGTGCTCCACATTTATACAGTCTCAGCTTGTTTGTTAATCCCAACTGTTCCTTACACTGTCTACAAACCTGAACGATACCTGCAGTGTGGCCTGAGCCTTAATAATATAATGATCTGCTAATAAAATTAATTATCAACCCGATGCCTAATTGCTATATTTGAAGTATATGCAAACTTCCTTCAGCAAGGAAGTAAAGTCTATGGTTAATAAATATTAAATTTTACTTTCCCCAGTTACTTCTCAGAACCACCGTTCTTTATGTCTTTTTCACCTGGTCTATTTTACCGGTGATCATTGAGCATATTCAGTAGATTTGCTTGTTAACTAGAAGATACGCTGCAGGGTTTGGCTCTATAGGAGTGCATGATGCGGACCTCAACAAGCATTATGTTTGACTCGAGGATTTGAAGTCATTTACTTGAGACCCCACCTGTTTTAATAGATCTTCTAGTTGATAAATTAAGTAGTGACTTTGATTCGATACCTATAAAATGTTTATTAAAGTTCATCAAATAGAAATTTGATGAATGGATATATTAGTATAGAGCATATCCTTATATAGTTAGGTACTGTACTAGATTCAGTAGAAAACACAAAATTGCTTTTAACGAGGTACCTACTTTTATTTCAATGGTCAACATCTAGTTGTTATTATAATCAAATTCTATACTCGTATATTCTTTTCAACACTTAATTATTTCAATGAACTTCACCAGAATGGCTTCCTAGATGTCTAAGTCAGCACAGGGGTGACTGTAAACTAGAAAAGAAAAGTCAGTGGTTCATCATTACAGTTAGTGTTCTGCAGATAAAATGCAAAATTTTCATAAAGAAAATCCTTCACCTTGAAATACATTCTTTGAGAAAAAATGGGATTTGTATTTAATTGAATAGTCATAATCTCATCATATATCATAAATTCAGGACTTATACATAGACTATAAGACATACAACACCCTCAAAGCTGCTTTTTGCAGAATTATATATAATTCAGATGTGCACATTCAGTATCTTTTTGTGTGTGTGTGTGAATATATCTTTTACAAGCAGTAGTTGGAGGTACCACAGAAGATGAGGAACTAGTTGTGAATCATGACTGTTACATCTGAAAAGTCACCTGTGTACATAAAAAGTATGTAAAACTACCTTGTACAAAGTCTCAGCTTACCTCTCCATGGAAGGGGGAAAATCACTCTTACTTAGGCCACTGAGAGGACCACAAACATTAAGAACAGCCTAGATCAAATGTGAGCATTTGGGAAAACTGCATCCCCATGTTTGTGGGCACCAACCCAATCTTTGGAAATATGTTCTATAATAGGATTCAAATAAATTGTTGGTGCTCTGGAGGTAAGGAAGGACTCATCACTCCAGTGGAGGACAAGGAAAGAGCCCTTCCCTAGGCACAGTGTCTCAGCAGAGAAAGAAGGGACATAAAATGCTTGTCTCTAAAGCTGCACCAAGCCCAAAAAGTCAGGATAAGGGGACCTTGTAATTCAGTCGATGCAATATATTTAAAAGAAACGAGGAGAGAGGCACGGGGAGAAACGGTACTCCTATAAAAATTTTTAATGCCTTTTGTTTTATTTGTGATGCTCCAAGTGAGCTTTAACTACTCTTGAGTCTTCTTTGTCTACTTAGACCACAATATGAACAGAGTAAACTGGCTAATTCGGAATTAACTGCAGCTGACATCAGAAACAGTAACCTTACAGAAAGTTTTGGTAACGCAGGTGATGCTGTACTGGAACTGCTCCCAGGAATGTACGTTTTGATCTTCAGTTAAGTGGCCATGAAATAAGGACCAGTGAAAAAGGAACACAAACCTGAAAATGTACATCCAATGTAGCTACTTCTCTAGTTCAGAGAAATTTAGGTATTAACTCATTGAGTATCTTACCTGGTTTCAGGTGAGCAAATGGAATTTCACCTGTCAATAGCTCCCAGAGGCACAAAGCGTAGCCGAAAACATCGGCTTTTATAGTGTACCTGGTACACTGGGTGAACACCTCAGGGGCCATCCAGCGTAGGTTCTGCATGTCCGGAAACATCAAGAATACATTAACAGTGTTTTCTTCCTCACTTATGCGCATTTTCCTGCATTAGTTTATTTGTTTTCTCTTCTTTTCCTATTCCCTTGCCTCCGTGGCACCATAAAATAACTGGTAAAGTTGCCAGGAAACTTTTCCCTTAGCTTGCAAATTCTAGGCAGTGTATTATTGGACATTATACATAACAACATTAGTATGGTAGCTGTCTCAGCCCTGTAAAGCCCGCCTGACCAGACTGTAAGCGTGAGAGCAATGCTAGAACAAAATCAGAACACCCAGCTTCAAGGTCAGGAGACCATGCCATCAGGACCAAGCGTGCCTTCTAACACCAATTAATTAACACTTCTGCTAGCAGAGGGAAAAAATTGACAACAACTGCACTGGGCTGGTACCTTTTCTCTTGGATCGCATTGCTTTCTGCAGAAACCCCATTCTGAGGCTGCTTCACAACCAACCAGCCTCTCACTGGAGTGATGAGTTCAAGGTGTTTTTTGCAGATTCCTTTTACCTCATTAACTTAATTTACATCCTTTACAAGACAGCCCTTCCCACTGAGAGGTCATCAAACCCTGCAGGACCCACGCCTGCAGCAGCAGTAGTCACTCCTCACGCAGTGAGTGTGTGTTATAATTTGTTAGGAGATTGACCAACCCTGGTTTAGCATCACCCACCCTATTCCACAGCAAGTTATTAAGATGAGGCAAACTGGCATGACCACGGAGAGAAAACACAGGATCCATTTGGACTAAAACTTATGAAGACACCGGTACTGTCTTGCAAAGCTGACTCTCTGTGAGTGATAGGCTTGTAATGGAGAAAATAACTCTGAAAGAGAATCGGTGTCAAACAACCAATTCCCTACCAGAAATAGGAGCCACATGCCAGCACACTGTGTATGAGGATGAGGGGCAATAGAGCTCCAAAGACAATTTTAAAAATTATTATTTTCTCTTGCATATACTATATATTCACTCATGTCTTCTATTGAAAAGGCTTAAAGGAAAAGAAAAACTCACAGAGAAACATTACAAGAGATGACATGCTATACTCCTAAACTGACTTGGCTGTATGTTTTATACTAATTATGTAGAACAAAACAAGAAACAAACCCCAGGTTGTTGTGTCATATTGTCTTCATCCAGGGATTGCAAAAATCTAGATTCTGAAACACACAGAACAACAAAAAGATTACTGTCAAGCCAATACTGATACCCTCCTCATTATACATAAATCGTGATAAAAAGTTTGTTGGTTTTCTTTTTTTTTAGTATCTCTGGTGTTTGGAAAGTGCAGATGAACTGTGACAGCTCTTTTTCAACATGAGTGTGTACAGACATTGGAGATTCTGAAACTTGTCTGGAAATGATCTGAAGAGTCCATATAGAATGGATCACTGGAAAACATAAGAAATCCATATAAGCTGGGGAAAAAAATAATGATGCAATGTGGAGTCCTATTCAATTGAATGGCCACACTTATTAATGCAAATGTTACTTTCAAGAGGCAAAGGTACCTTATTTCTTAAATATCTCAATTTGTTTATGACAAGAAGACACGTCATCCATACTGTAGCTTACTGTAGCATTTAGGCTGAAAACTTCTCCTTGCTCGCACTAATGGAGATTGGTCTCTTGCTATTGCTGGAGATAGGATTTCAGTCCTGTCCTCCGTTCTTACTCAGCTCCTACAATGTCGGTTTCATCACATCTTTGAGACCTCATAGAGTACAACTGATGATGCGTGCCAAGTCGCTCTGGGCCTGAGCTGATTCTCAGCTAAAGTGCTAGACTTGCATCTGCTTCAAGAGTCAGGAACACTTAGAGAATTTTTAACGTTTCCTCTTATTGTCAGAGAAATGCACATTTTTTTGTCATTACTTGTTGGAAACAACTGCCCTGTGGAGGGCTGAGCCTGCACTGCGCAGGTCTGTGGCTGGAGCTGTGGGTTGTCTAAGCAGAATTTTGCAGACAGGAATGGGAAAAGCTGGAGTTATCATGTCAAGGCTGCAGAGCTGCCCTGTGCCTGTTCCCTGCCCCTGCTCATCCTGACTCCAGCTGCTACAGCTGGAACTGCCTGTGCACCATGGGATATGGCCTGGATGTCAGGTGCCCTGCAGCTGGAGTGAGGCTCATGCTCGTGGCTTCTAAGTGAACCGCAGACAGCAAGAAATCACAGGGAAATGGGAAATTCATGCCTGACGCATTTGTTAGGTGTTTATTTCAATATGAAATCTTCATCTTTGCCCCAGATATGGTATCTAGAGTTAGGAAGGAAAACCCCTGTTTGGTCAGTCACATTTGGGGCAGTCTCTTGTCAGGACATCTAGAGATCAGAGAAATTATTTACCAAATATAATTACTTGTATGAACACCTGCAGAAGTGTTTTGGTTTCAGGGAAATCTTTGAAACCATAGCAAGTGCAGGCCTTGGTGAATGTAAAGGACTGAATAACCAGAATTTCACCTCAGATTGTCAGCACAGGTATTTGGAGGCTTAAAGTTAAACCTGATGGATTTATCCTAAAACTACTCGAACCAAAAAGGTGAGTCATGGATTTGTGTGGTGGTTTAAACCTGTTTCTTGAAGGTAATGTGAAGAAAACTCAGCTTTTTTTACATATGATTTGTCCAAGACAGTGAGGGATATGGATAACATCTGAGAGGAAATCTAACCCTACATATGTGTCCATTCTATTAATTGAAGGATTTAAAAAAATAAGCTTCCAAGCATGAACAAAACAACTACAAAAACACTGCCACACAAGACTGTAAATATTTCTTATCCCTTTTATATCATGCTCATCTCTCCTGCACTGCCGCAGAGGGGCTTTCGTCCCCTCCTCTTCACTGCCCAGCCCTGGGGCTGCCACCAGCGTACAGGGGCCCTTTCGCCCTGTCACCCTTCTGGCTGCTGGAGCCCCTGGCTGAGCAGCGCTGGCTGTGCTGGAGGGTTGTCATCAGCGTCCTGGAGAGAGACAGCCTGACCTGATCCAAATACAATGCAGTTAAGGAAGAACAATTTCTTTGTGTTGACAGTTTTTACACTCAAAGTTTGTATTACAGGCACTTCCTTTTAATGATCCGATTCTCTAATGAGTCACTAAGTCATCACTTGCAGACGAGTTTTCTCAACTTCAAGGATGAACTTTTCTGTTCCTCTGAGGAATAGTGAGTCCTTGCTGACCAGAAACTTTAATATAGAGGCATTTTTGTCTGCGAAGCTTACTTGCTTTTTAACATTTGGTTTAGATTTGTTTAGTGTCATACTATCATAAATCAGCACATGTTCTCTGAATCCAAGTGTAGTTTCCTCAGGCATTGCACTACTTTCTTTGAAGCTGTGATTTTTTTTTTTTCTGAAACGGCATTAATTTCTGCTGATGTTTTGCTTAATCCCAGCTAAGAAAACAATTGGCAAAATCTTTTGAAATGTCTAGATTTCTTCTCTAGGTTTGTCATCCCCTGTTAAAATATTAAGGTGAGAGAAGAGGTTTTTACAGGGAGGCTTATGGAACTAATTCAGTTAATGTTAGTGGTGAAAGAGCAAAGTCTCAGTGTCAATGAAGGAAGGAATATTCTTCTAATGGAAGTGAAGTAATGTGAGGAAGACATTGTCCGACACCAAGCTGGTCCCTGTGGAAGTGTATCTCTGGCGTTTTACATTAACCTCTCAGTAGAGAGGAGAGCGCTCCAAGTCCCAGATTCAGACTTGTAATATCAGCCTTTTTCAGGAATGAAAACATCTCTTTTAATGCCATATTTGGGATTGCTACTCAAGTGATAATTTAAACTTACAGGTGAGTAAATTTTCTAACATAGCATAAATACACACACCTCTACAAAGCTGTATTTTTCCCAGGAGGAACTAAGAAAGTGTTTGAATTTCTGATGGGGGTGGATAATACTAAGATATTATAGCTATTAGACATAGGTCTAAAGGAATGTGCTGGATGACTGAGTTAAGTCCTCATTTCTTTCAGGCTGTTTGTCATATAATTGGTTTGGTAAACTACTTGAGCTCCGTCTTCTACAGCAGGCAGATCACAGTGCTGTTTCTTCTGTGCAAATGTAAATGTGAGGTCCTACTGCTATTATACTGAGTCATTTAACTGTTCCTTGTTCATACAAACCTTACAGCCATTGCATCAAATGGATCGTTTTGCCAGGGAAAAAGATGGGAGTGTTTCTGGAGTTAAGTATTTCAAACTAATATTTTAGCAAGTGCTTTTGAAAGTAGTTGCTGGGGAAGAGAAGGGTTATGCAGACTTGGCTGCAGGAGTGCAGTAGCGTGGACCTTGCCTGCCAGTGCCTCAGGTTTGGCATCTGTCACAGCTGGAGGCTGTCTGGATGTCCCAGTGGGCAGATGCTGGCTTCCCTGGAGGTCACAGTTCCAACATGAGTAGGGAGCTGCATTCCCACCTGGTCTGAATTTAAAGGTTTAAGAATGATTAGCCTAGTGTGAGTGATGTGGGTAGGTAGTGTTTAACTGATTATTAAGGTAAAAGGTGCTGATGATTCCTGTTCCTTCTGGCAAAGTTATGGCAGGTAGGGAATCTGTGATTCTGCTTGGCAGCACTGTTAGAAAAAATAAAACGTCTCTTAAAGTGAAGGTACTAAATAGCAGTTAATGGTTAATATGATGATGTGTGTATGAAAACACACATTTCTTTATACACGGTATGTTTTAAAATCTGTAGTTCTTTTTAATTTGTCCTTTGCTCTGAGGGTGTTACAGGAACGAGAGGCTTATGGTTTACACTGACTCCTTTCTTGCTTCAAGCCGCCTCTGCGCTGGAGCTACTGCTCTGAGATGAAATTCAGAGGTGTTTCCTTGTCAATGCAGTTGCTGCTGTTCATAGGACAGGGCAGGGTTTGTTACGGGCTCCTGACCAGAAGGTGTCAGAGGAGTTCTTCTCTTTCTCTGACGCTGCAGGCTTCTCCCGGCAAAGCCGAGCACATTGAACCCGCAGGACTCAGACAGCTGTGTCACAGCATCACAGGATCACTAGGTTGGAAAAGACCCACGGGATCAAGTCCAGCCATTCCTATCAACCATTAAACCGTGCTCCTCAGCACTTCATCCACCCATCTTTAAATACCTCCAGGGAAGGTGACTGAACCACCTCCCTGGGCAGCTCCTGCCAGTGCCCAGTGACCCTTTCCATGAAAAATTCCTTTCTAATGTTCAGCCAGAACCTCCCCTGGTGGAGCTTGAGGCCATTGCGCCTTGTCCTGTCCCCTGTCACTTGGGAGAAGAGGCCAGTTCCCTCCTCTCTACAACCTCCTTTCAGGTAGTTTTAGAGAGCAATAAGGTCTCCCCTCAGCCTCCTCTTCTGCAGGCTGAACAACCCCAGTTCCCTCAGCTGCTCCTTGTAAGCCTTGTTTTCCGGCCCCTTCACCAGCTTCGTTGCCCTTCTCTGGACTCGCTCCAGAGCCGCAACATCCTTCTTGTAGCGAGGGGCCCAAAGAAGACACGCAATAGAGCATCTAAATTCTTGGTCTATATCTGATGTATGGTACAAATGGAAGGGGTTGTTTTCACTTTGGGACACGCAGCGTGAATAAAAATAACAGCATAGCACTGACCACAAGGTGCAGGGAGGAACAAGGAGCTGCAGGGGCTCTTTTGGAATGTGGGCAGGAGATGGGTGTGAGGGATGAGAGGGCAGTGTTGTCAGTGCTGTGGCAGACATGAACCTGGGCTGCGGCCGTGGGTGGAGGTGCAGCACTGTGCGATCTTGTCATGCTGAAGGTGAGGGGGTCGGGGTTTCCCCACAACTTAGTTCCAGTAGCCCAAACCCTGCATTTCAGTGCAAAGCCACTCTCACTGTGATCTGCCATGGGGAACAGTTGAAGGCGTCCACGGACGCTAGCAGAACACTCCTGTCACTGGAGGGGGCACCACTTTGGCTTGGGAACTGCTGCAGCTGAGCTTCTTGGAGACATTGCTTGTCACATTTCTGACTAATCCTCCAGCTGCGTCTGGTCTGTCACGGCGCCCATCTGGAGAGTCCGCCACCCTAGAGAGGCCTTGGTCCAGCTCTCCTTTTAGAACGTGCCAGCCCCTCCACAGAGCGGAGAGGATGGAGGAAAAGCGGATGGTGGTGCTCTCTGTGATGGGGCTGTGAGTGGTGGGAGAGGCCACACCGGCTCTCACTGCTGCGCTCACCTTTGCACAGACAGGCAGGGCTTGGGGTTCCACACTCGCCTTGTGTATCTGTGCGTGCCACACGTAGTCATGGCAGCATCTGGAAAGGGCGGGTACGTGTATTTCTGAAAGACAGAGGGATGGAATTGCAGCTGTGGTTTGTTAATATCCTTGTACCCAAAATAAATGGTGCTTCAAAAGTATCCCCTTTCCCTTGTAACCGAGTGGTTCCCTGGATGTGTTCCTGCCTTCTTTGTGTGCTCCAGCAGGACAGAAGACATTAATGAGACTTTAATTGCAGCATTGGGAAGATAAGAAAGTCAGGAAGATGTTGATGTTCTTGACAGTTGCTTCTTTTACAAGAGGCAATTCAGTATTGCACAGAGGACCTGAGGACAGCTGAAGTCCTTCAATGTTTCGGAGCTGGTTCATCAGTGAGGGAGGGCTGGCCCTTCTTCACCTTCTCAGTTCAATTGTGCTGTGACCTTGTGATGAAGGGGAAAAACAGGAGCGGGGAAGGATGATGATATCTCCTGCATGGGAGTCAAGCTGGAGACCACTGAAATGCTCCCTTTGGAACTTTCATGTAATTTGTGCTGAGAGAATGGAAATGCGGATGGATATTTGAGCAACCAAGCTGGTGAGGGGGCTGGAGAACAGGCCTTATGAGGAGCGGCTGGGAGAGCTGGGGGTGTTTAGCCTGGAGAGGAGGAGGCTGAGGGGAGACCTCATTGCTCTCTACAACTACCTGAAAGGAGGTTGTGGAGAGGAGGGAGCTGGGCTCTTCTCCCAAGTGACAGGGGACAGGACGAGAGGGAATGGCCTCAAGCTCCGCCAGCGGAGGTTTAGGCTGGACATTAGGAAAAAAATGTTCACGGAAAGGGTCATTGGGCACTGGCAGAGGCTGCCCAGGGGGGTGGTTGAGCCACCTTCCCTGGAGGTGTTTAAGGCACGGGTGGACAAGGTGCTGAGGGGCACGGTTTAGTGTTTGATAGGAATGGTTGGACTCGACGATCCGGTGGGTCTCTTCCAGCCTGGTGATTCCACGATTCTATGATTTGAAACAACTGCGCATCCTCTCACGTCCTGCCGTGTTTTTGAGCTCACAGGCCTGCGTCGTCTGAAAAGGCCTGCGTCGTCCTTCCCTTTTCCTTGCTTTTCTCTCCCTTTCCCCTGAGAGCTCGCAGTTCCCGCAGGGAGAAAGCCCCTCGCGGCCTCTCCTGGCAGCTCGGCCTCGGAGCGCTGCGTGCGGCCGGCGCCGCTGGGGGGCGCTGCCGCTGGGGGTGGGGGGCGGGCCGGCCCGGCAGCCCCGCCCCTCCCCGCCGTGTCCTAGCGACGCGCGGGACGCCGCTGGGAGCGCCTGTCGGCTGCCGCCGCGATGAGCGCCTCGCAGACGAGGTGAGCGGGGCGGGGGCCGGGCCGTCCTTCCCCGTTTGTGTCGGGACGCGGAGCGAGGGTGTGAGGGTGCGGGGGTGCGGCCGGGGGCTGGCTCGGCGTGGAGCCGCGCTGCTCCGAGCCCTGGGGACGGGAGCTCGGGGACCGCGGTGTCCCTGCGTCCCGCGCGGGGGGGACGCTCCGCCTGTCCCCTGACAACGAAGGCGCCGGGCAATAAGCTAAGAATTCGTCGTATCCCCTCCGACCCCTCCTCGGCGTCTGGCTTCGCAGCCGCAGGCTGGGGGGCTCAGAGCATCCACACCGCCCCGAGACGGCGCGAATTACAGATCCTGAGGACCTATGCACGTCCCCATCTCTGTAACATAATTTGACGTGTCCTGTTTGCTGAGTGATGCTCTGGGTAAAGAAACGACCGCGTCCCTTGCTCCTGGCCGTAGCACAAACCGGCAGCAGAGCAAGAGCCTTTTGGCTCCCATTTCCATGCCGAGTTGTGCTCGAGATTGGAACCTGTAGCAAGATTTGCTTGTATAAAAGCCTTTGCAAAAAAAGCGTTGTGCATGAAAATCTCTTTTATGAAGACTTTTATAGGACTCCAAACGAAATACTTAAAACCTTGTTCCTGGAAGGTGGTTTCACTCTAGTTACCGTGAAAGGCACTTTTGGAGTCAGGATGATAGTTTGTTAAAACAGTTTTAGGGAAACAGTTCTGCCGTGGCTGATTGCATTCGTGTCGCAGATGTATCAAGGAATACCTCCAGTCTATATGTGACAGGGAAAACAGTGGGAATTGCAGAGCTGTGGCTTGCAAAGAGCTTGCTGAAGTGGATGGGGAGAGGCCAACACATGTGGGGTTTGCCTCTGCTCCTCAGTCTGGAAACCAGCCAAGAGTGCTAGCCTAGTACAGCAGTCAAATGAGCCACAGGATCACAAAATAATTCGCTTTGCAAAAGACAAGGAGTGTCTCTAGTCTGCTTTGCAAAAGACAAGGAATGTCTCTAGTCTGATGTGCTCACAAGGGCAGCTGACATCAGACCAGGTTGCTTCACTGTGACGGATCCCTGCTGTGGCTGCGCTGACTCCTTCAGCCTCTCCTCACAGGGCGTGTGCTCCGGCTCCACCATCCTGGTGGCCTCCCTGAGCTCATTCCAGTGCATCCATGGCTTCTGTGCACTAGGGCCCAAACCTGGATGCAGCCGTGCACGTGGGGTCTAGTGGGTGACAAGGAAAGGGGATGATCGCTTCCCTCCTGCCAGCTGTGCTCCTCTTATTTCAACTCAGGGTGCTGCTGGCCATCCTCACTGCCTGGTCCTGTGGCTGGCTCACCTCACTCGGCTTGTGCCCCCAGGACTGGCTGGTCCTTTCCAATAGAGCTATGTCCAGCCCGTCTGTCTCCAGCTTGTGCTGTTGCACGGGGTTGTTCCTTCCTGGGTATAGGACTTTCACCTGGCCGTGTTAAACTTCCTAAGGGTCCTGTGCAGCCTTCGGGCAGTGCTGGGTGGGCCACTGTCTGCGTTCCAAAGCTTTGTGCCTGCCTTTGGCTACAGGCAGAGTAAGCTCATTTTTGTCTGCCTGTTAGATCTACGGCTGCCTTTGAGCTCATTGACCATCCCCCAGGGCAAAGTATTCATAAAATAAAGTAGCTTTCACTGAGTATCTGGCCAAAGAATCATCAGTGGTTTGTCCATGAAATAGTTCAGGTTAGGCAAAGAGCAAAGAGAGCAACCTGAAGCTTTTGAAACAAAAGTGAAAGGCGAAAGTAGCCTGTGTGTCCCTGAGGCAAACAACTGGTAGTCTCAGTGAGGTCAGATGGCCAAGGCTGGGGGGGTCTTGCAAATATTTAAGCTGAGATGCAGTGTGGTTTGGAGAGACTGTGACCTTCCTCTTCCTTGGTTATCACCTGAGTAAAACTGTACCCGGGCTGCAGGGTTTTGTGGGCTTGAAATAATGCAATTAATTAATGCTATTCACAGCTAGAATTCACAATGTCTTGACATTCAGGACTTCGTGTCATATACCAGTTCCGCAGAAAATCACTTTGCCACCATCTGCTTTCCTCTGTGGAGACCCTGACAGTCTGTATTTGAATTTGTTCTGTCTGGAGGCTGGCTGAGCCTTTCTTGTTGATGTCCCCAGCAGAAGCAATACCAGATCCATGAGCTTGTTAGAGCGAGGAAGGGTCTCCATTAGGGCAGGACTCCTTGTTTGACTGAAGGAGCAACGAACTCCAGTCAGTCATCATGTAAAACGTGGGAGCTGTAATTCCCTGTGACTCTACCAATCACTAACTAGAGCTTTGATGATCTCTTAGATTATTTCTTTGGTGAACAGTCAGTGGTTTAATTGCACTGTAAATTATTAACTGTGAACATTTGCTTTGCAAACCTGATGCTGGATGCCTACTGTGACTTTGTCCCTTCAAATGAGTAAGAGTGGTTTTAAAGATCATTTTGATACATAGCACAAGCTCCGCACACAGTGCACTGGGCTGTAAGCTGATCAAAACCAGATACAGTTAATAAATAATAATGGTAATGATTAATGATAATGCAATGAAAATCTGGTATAATACCAAGTGGACACTTCCTTAATTTACTAAACTCCTAGTCACTGGCTCTGGTGTATTTTTTGTTTTGCTTACTCAGGCATCTGCACAGCTGGACTCCCTGCCACTGCAGACGTAATTCCTCCTGTGGGGCTTTGGGCTGAAACGTGTTTTACTTTGGCCCTCAATACATTCTTCTAAAGCAGAACAAATTGTGGCCTTTTTGGTTTGCGCATCCATTCAGTGTGTTAATTTGTCCTTGTACTTGGCTTTATTGATTTATTACTTTTGGGAGGAAAGAAGAGTTGTCTCCAGCAACAGCAATTTATTTTCCTGAAAAGGCAGTTAAGGTGTCACCTAGGAGTGCAGATGGTACTGAAGGGTGAGTGAGCACCTGGCGTGCTGCCGGTCACAAAGGGCGGGAGGCCAAGCTGCCCACATAAAGCAGAGACAGACCTGGGAATGGGATGCCTCTGCCTGCCAGGGCCCCCTCCTTGTGCCAGCGGGTGGGGAGCTTCCTTCATGTACTAAGTTCTCCAGGGTGTCCAGAGAGAACATGTGCTCCATGCACGTGATGGTATTTGGTAGACTTCCTTGATGCCCTGGGGAAGGAAGTTACCTGGTTCGGTAACTCGCCCTGGCTGCCCTTGGACTGGGAATTGCACCTGCACATCATCCTCTGGAGCACCGAGTAGGTCTAAGCCCTTGGTGTCCGTGGGATACTCCCGAGGGACTTGGGCCAGGTATCAGCATGGCCCGCTCTGGCTGCACTGGCCTAAAATCTGACAGGGGAGGATGAACCAGTCAGTCAGCATGAGCAGAAACTGGGCAGCAGCTGCTGGTGGGCACAGACTTGCAGGGCCAGATCCTGCCTCTGCACACAGTTTGAACTCAAGCATGAGCCAGTGCCCGGGTGTTCTGTGCGGCTCTGTTTGTGCTGCTCTTCTGGGCAACTGAGGCATTCACCTGGGCAGAGAGCTCGGGTGTCTCTGGGCACTCAGGCTCTGCCAAAGCCTAGTGGATGCCCTTCCGTTCTTTCCAGTGGTTTCATGGGTTTTGTTTCAGGCCCAAAATGTTTCCTCGTTTTCCCCAATGCCCTCTGAACTTTTAGTTTAATTCAGCAATTTAAAGACCAGCCTGTTCATAATTTAAATGAGGAAACGTGTGCAGAGATGTCTTTGAAACTAAAGTTGCTGCATCACTGCGCTCAGATGGGAGTTGTGTTTTAACTAGTTATATGGTTCGTGAAATATTAGATGGAAGGGAGTAAATGAAGAGGAGTTGGACTGAGTTTCTCCTCTGCCTCTGTATGCAACTGTCAGGGCATACCACAAGTCAACATTTAGCACAATTGATGTAATCTGGTGGTTTCAAATGCAAATGGATTAAAAAAGCAATGTAGAACAGTTGCTATAGTGCCGATATTTGATCGACATGCATAACAGGGTAAGCTAAATTGTTTGTTTAAAGTTTAATTTATTGTTGGTAGGCTACTTGGCAGATTATTGTGAAACCCCAGATAAAATTCCTGTAAATTCATGATCTCCTTGCTTTTTTAAAGTTTTTTTTAATCAAATTGTTCTTTCTTCCCCTGAACATGCTGTTGCGTGTGATGACCTGGCCTAAGAATAGATATTTTTCATGAACCGTCCCACTGAAAGACAGGCAAGAGAGGTAGAGTGGCATTTAAATTTAAAGCCAAAGAAAACCAGAGAGATCAATCTCTAGTTGTGTAATTAAAACATTTCCTGCCCAGAGAGCTTGAAGATCAGGCTGAACACTGTGCAATGCGTAGCTGAGTGTGTACATTTAACAATGTCAATGGATCTGGACTATTAAAAACTTCAGCTGACTGACATGTATTTTGTTGTTCGTCCTCTTTCCAGAGGGTGACATAAGATAAGGTTGTGCTAAGAACTCTTCAAAAAGATATCTGCTAATTACGGATGCTTCTGGTTTTGTGTTCAACTCTCATATCTTGGGTTCAATTTTTTGAAGCTGCGATTTTTGGCAGCTAGGGTGTTGCAGCTCTGTTGGCGTTCCAGAGGTGTAAGGCATTTCTTGCGTGGAGCAGGGTCGGGCCTTACTCTGACAGTCTTCATGGTCTTGGTCTCTATGTTTGTTGATTTGGCAGTTTTTCACCAATGAAGAGGAGGGAGATGCAGTTTGTTCCCTTTGGATTGCTCAGTGTATGCACTAAAGACAATATTTAGTGTATTAGCTTGGGAAATGGAAAAGACTTGAGAGGTTGTTGCATTTCATATTGGACCCATGTTTATTGCTCCAAATATAGAAGAGGACTTGTGCGTAACATGAGGGGTCTTTCAAGGGACAAAGACTGGCAGCAGGTACACTGCCACACTGGCCACTACGACTGCCTAGTCCTAGGACTCTTTTAGACTGAGCAGCCCTTCAGAGCTGTTGTACTACCGGCTAGTCAGTCTCGTTAAAATCTTGAGAGCATGGTGTGGCAAAAGCCGTGGGTCCTTGGCTTTGACCTGCACAGGCTGATACCGAAGTGAGCGATGGGTTGCCCAGTGTCTGTGCTTTCTAACCCAGAAGGAGCTGGGTTCTCAAGAGAGATCCTTCATCACTTGCCTCTTTTCTGACACCTGGGTCTGGAGGAGGACTTGCTTGTGTCCTGCCAGTGCAAAGCATGCTCTCCACAGAAGGGCCGAGGTGCTGAAGAGGTGGTAGCTGGCTGAGTGCTGGAGCAATATTGTGGTGGGATTCCTGAAGACGTAGGAGTCTGCTTGCTGCCCCGACTTTGGTGCAAACTCTTTGCTTTCCTACAGAGCATGTTTGGATTTTATTTAGTTCAAGGAAATAGGTTACATAGAGCAGAGCTGCTGATTTTTGGTAAAATGTAATAAAGTAGCTGTAAAAAAATGTAAAACTATAACACAGTAACTGTATTTAGAGAGCGAAATTGATCTCAGCAATGCAAGTTGCACTTCAAACTGTAGCCGTATGGGGACAGCCAGCAAAACCATACTGCCGTACCATATGCTTCCTGGCCTGTAAATGCCATGGAAGTTATGTGCAATTGAATTTATCAATATGTTTGTGGGATAAACATTCTTGTCTGTCTATTTAAATAATAGCCTGCAGTCACTGTTGTGCTCACAACAATGGTCCCTGAAATAGGCAGGATGGTTCCTAACCTTGCTGTGGTGGACTGGTTTTCCTGAGTTGTTTGAGAGTTCTCTTGGTGTAGAGGCCAAATGGAGAACTGCTTTTTGAAACAGGCTTTTTTGTTCGTGACCAAATTAGTGGTTAGGCAGACAACATTGTAACAGATATGCAGCTGAATCCCAACTGAGAAAATTGTTCAAAACAGAAGGTTAGATTTAAGCCTATTTTTTGACACCTGAAATTGAAGCAACTTAATTTTCTGTATAGGTGTTCAAAGTGGCAAATTTGATGTACGCTCCCTGTGATGGAGGGAACATTAAAGAAAGGGAAATTGCTGTAAAAAAAAGGATGGAAATGTGGATGCTGAAGGAGGCTTTGGCTGAAGACACAAGTAAATAGTCCCTTCATCAGAGCAGAATTTGCATCCAAGTTAATAACATATATGCTAACTTTCAAGCCAGTGAAAATAATATGGAAACAGTGTTCTGTCTTGAAAATATGTTTTGGTGCTAGCAGTTTCTGTTAACCTGAGTAGACGGAAGAAAGCAGGTTTTTTGGTGTTAGATACCAGACAATAATGGCTTAGAGCTGGCTGTGAAAACTGCAGGAAAATTCTTTTGTGGACGTAAAGTTGGATAAGTGATCTACCTGGAGCTGGGATCTGGATTAGATGGCTTCTAGAGGTTCCTCCCAACCCAAGTTATTATTGTAGGTCTTTGCACAAGCTGCCAGAAGCTCTGTCACTGTCATGCCTACCACCAGTTGGGAGGCAGCAGGAGGAAGGGGAGCATGAGGCATGTGGTAGGGTAGTGCAGTGGTGCAGGAGTTCTGGGACATCTCCCTCCCTGGTGATGTACCGTATACTGCACTTCTGACAAAGCCCGTGGCTGGGTGGCAAGGGAGCTGGAGTCCATGGCAGTAATCCAGCTCCAAACGTTGTATGATATGGTGATGGTCTGGTGAAGGTCAGAGTTTATCACCTGAGGAGGCTGTTGTGACAGTCAATCTTGGAGGAGACTTTCAGGGCTCAGCTTTCTTGGACCCTGTGCCTCGGTGGTGGGATGCTGGTCAATGCTGAACTGCTGTATCTAACATAGGAGTCAGTTGTTTCAGATAGGAACATTGCACAGACAGTAAGGCGTTGCTTTTACGTAATCTAAGCAGAATGTATCCGACAAAATGTTGGGCTTGATTCATCAAGATAGCATTTTGTGCAGCAAACTATTGGGTAAGTATGTATAACTTAAGCTGTAATAATTTGGCTGTCAAAGGGATTATATGCATCTGTACTGATTTTATTTCAGATTTCTTGGAACCTACAATAGCCTTACAGACAAACACCTGGTTGGATATTTCCGCAATGCCAGGATAAGACGACATCTTCAGAGATCAGGACTGGTGAGACTGAACAGTTTCCTTTTCTGAGAAAAAAAAAGAGGAGAATTCTTTGTTTCCTCTAACAGTGGACAAATCAAACCACTAATGGATTTGTTGTTTGTTTGTTAGAGGTATGTGATGTCATTGGTGAGGAGTTGACCAGCTAGCCAAATGTAAAATCATGCTGTGCCAGATCACAGCCATGTGATCACACTGAGACTGAGGGCAGGTTTGTTTGATCCAGGCATTTTCTGCTGCATTATTACCTACCATAGGTCATCTAGATAACAGAATCACAGAATCACTTCGTTGGAAAAGACCCACCGGATCATCGATTCCAACCATTCCCATCAATCACTAAACCATGCCCCTCAGCACCTCATCCACCCGTCCCCTAAGCACCTCCAGGGAAGGTGACTCAACCACCTCCCTGGGCAGCCTCTGCCAGTGCCCAATGACCCTTTCCGTGAACATTTTTTTCCTAATGTCCAGCCTAAACCTCCGCTGGCAGAGCTTGAGGCCATTTCCTCTTGTCCTGTCCCAGGTCACTTGGGAGAAGAGGCCAGCTCCCTCCTCTCCGCAACCTCCTTTCAGGTAGTTGTAGAGAGCAATGAGGTCTCCCCTCAGCCTCCTCTTCTCCAGGCTGAACAACCCCAGCTCTCTCAGCCGCTCCTCATGAGACTTGTTTTCCGGCCCCTTCACCAGCTTTGTCGCTCCAGAGCCTCAACATCCTTCTTGTGGTGGGGAGCCCAGAACCGAACACAGTATTCGAGGTGTGGTCTCACCAGTGCTGAGTACAGAGGGAGAATAAGCTCCCTGGACCTGCTGGTCACACCGTTTCTGCCTAGGGCTGCATTACTGAAATCGGAATGACAGAAAGCCAGAGCTCGGAGCTTAGCTCTGTGTGCTAAGCAGTTTTGAAGAGAGTAGTTGCAGCTGAGGAAATGCTTCACCTGACATTGAGCATGTTTCAGGATGACAAGGTCCAAGGGCCACCTGGGGCTCTGAAGGTGCTGCCATGGGGGCTGCTGGTGAATGATGATTCCACACAAGAAGGGATGTGCTAAGAGTCAATACGGAGGCCGTATTCCATGGAATATCAAGCTTATGCTTCCACTGCAGCTTCTGTAATGCAGCAGTCATAATGACTGTCTGCCTGAAACTGCAAAGAGTGGCTGACATGGATTGATGATGTATCTAAACATTGGAGAGCTTTGGCTTAGCCCTGGGCTTCTGCTCAGTAAATGCATTTGCAGTAAGAAGTTACAAATGGCACTGTATTACTGCACAGTTCTGGTGATGTGAGAATGCTTGTCAATCTGCTTGTATTTCACATCCAGGCAGAAGAAGATATTTCATGGAGATGTTTTGATAAATTTAAAATGTTTGATGTTTTTTGCTCCATATTTCTTTTTGCTTACTGGTGTTTTTCTCTGCGAGAGCTTTCAGTTTGCAAATATACAGACTCATATTGAGTCTCGTGGTTCTTTTTTTGAAACTGAAATCTAAAGCATCTTTGACTCTATTAGCTGTTTAAATAGCTTCAATGTTATTTTTCAAAAGTGTCTAATGGAAAACTGAAGGATTTGGTAAAGGTGAATGTGCTGAATATTTTTAAAAATACTTATGCACTCCTAGGTGTAACGCTGGTTAGCACAGGCAGACACAGCCCTCACACAGTAGGAAGGCGAGTGTTTAATTACCCTTCACTGACCTGGGCAATGGCCCATGAAGAGTAAGGCTGAGTAAGGCATTTGTTAGAAAATGTGACTGCTGCTCTCCTGCTCTTGTTTGGCTGGTGGGGTCCATGCAGTGAAAGAAACTACAGTTTTGTTCTGGGAAGGGGAGCTCCAGCAACAGGACAGAAAGCAGAGGTGGTACTCTGTTTGAAAACATACTTTAGTCTGCCTTCTCTTCTTTTTAGTCACATTATATTTGTTTACCACAGATCTCAAGGAGTGGAAGAATAATATCTGAGAAAGAATACCAACAAAATGCTCGGAGGAAGGATCAGCTAAGATATGTGCGGGAGTGCCTGGTTTGGGCCATATTTCGTAAGGTCCTTGATATGGAGGTATGCATTTACTAGGCATCTGTAAGCCTTTTCAAATACTTCCCAGCAGTTAGACAGTGGCTATTATCTCGTACCAGTCTGTTTTCGGTAGCTGTGCCCTCATGCTCTCCTGAAAATGTATCTCCTGCTGGGAAGAGGGACAATCTTTGTACTTGGCGTCCCCCACATGGAACCTCCACTGGCCTCTAGCTGTTAAACCATACTGCCATTAGAACAGACACCATCCTGGCTCACTTACTGCATGCTGGCAGTTGACAGATACTGGGGTGATAGTCACAGGCTAGTCTGCTTAAAAAGTTCTAATAAAACCAAAATAATTTGAACATGGTTATATATGTTACCCGAGTACAAGATTTGGTCACATTGCCGCTACGTATCAAGAGTGCAGCTGGTCCCTACAGCTTTACAAATGCTCAGTTGTTCCCTTTCCGATGTTAATAGACACAGATGTAATGCAAATGGATTGAATCAGTAGTAGTTTAATAGCTGGGCAAAATGAGGATAATGGCCAGGGAGCAGGTGAGTGATAAGCAGGACAGAAGCAAATGCTCTTACATTCACTGACATCTCATAACGTGTATTAATGAGATTTCTCTTTCTCTGGCTTTGATAGCGTCATCACCAGATGGAAAAGAAAAGGAAACTTGAAAATTCCGTGAAGAAGAAGAGGGTGCAGGAAATCAAGGTAAGGCTCAAATGCTATCAAGTACTGATGGGACTTGCTAGTTTTGCCCTGTGCTAATTAACAGCCCTGAGTCAGGCCAATGATTCATTGAATCAAGAGTCCTGTCTCTGTTGTTTATGGAAAAAGTACAAGGAACAAGCAAGTAGAGGATGGTCCTGCCCCAGGTTACATCTTCTTCCTCTATCGAACAGCTCAGGAGCTCCCATTCATACACATGATTCCCTTTGAATCAACTTATTATTTTGGTTCTGCAGTATTCTTAGTTGTGGAATTTAATTGTCAGTTGGATAAAATGGCACTTGCTTGAATTTCTGCACGATAATTAATGTATCTGCTGGCTGATAATTCTGTTTGATGATCCATTGTTCTCATTATGAAAAAAGTTAATAACTATTCCCCTTTTCCAAGACATTTGTGATTTTACATGTGTTTTTCATATCCCTTCTCAGTTTCCCAAGCTGAAGACCCTCTATCTGTTGAATCTTTCATACGTGAGCCATTCCAGGCTTCTCATTACTGTTACCATCTTTTTACCTTGTTTAGTTCTACTCTTTCTGTTCTGAAACGAGGGACGAGAACTGGATGAATAATTTAAGATACTTGTTGATGTTCTTCTCGTATTGCTAGACACTATCTGCTTCTGACTGCTGCTGAGTGAATTTTCGGTTGTTTGCTTCTCTTCATGATGTTTATCTGAACCAGCATGTAACTAATGAAAAGAGCTTTCAGAAGTCTTTCCTTTGGTGTTGTGTAGGTAGAGCTTGATCCTGTAGTTGTTACAGTAATGGAAATCCTAGAGAAGTCAATGATTCTCCCTATGAAGTCACATGGACACATATGGGAAAAGTTGTTGTCATTTTGGCTGACATGTCCTCAACATCCTATCTCTTCATTCGAGCCTGCATTGAGAAGCATGCACTGGGAAGCTAGCTGCTTCTTTGAGCAGTTAAAGAACAGTTCTGAAACTTTTTAATTTTAATAATGCTTTTGTGAGCAATTTGTCAGGTAACAAAAGGAGGAGATTTTAATGAAAAACACTGCTCACTATCATAATTGCGAAAGCATTATTTACTGATTGAACTCCTGCTGGTAGAAAGTTGCCACTGCGGAAGCAGTGACCAAGGCACCCTATTGAGGGATTCTGGACTTGGATAATTTTGGAACATAAACCAAAACTGCTTCCTTCAGTGAGAAGTGTAAAGGAGACGCCTGCAGATATATGATCTGTGGCTTTGCTGTGGTGCCACACTAGGACACAGGGACCTGTCTGCAAAATTAGTATTGTAATTTAATTCTCACTTCATACATTCAGTGAATTTGATTGAGTAGCTAATCTGAAAGGAAAGGAGAAAACGCAATGACTGGGCAAGGGAGGATAAGAAATGTAGCTATCTATTTCCAGGAGGGTAATCAGCCCAGTGTGGAGCTCTAGAGCTGAAAAGGCAGGGAGGGGCACTGTCAGAGCAAGGAAATGGCAGATGCGCTCAAATTTTAAAAAGAAAAAGACCTTGAACTAAATCAAGAAGTGGGAGATATACAGAAATAGGCAGATGAATTGAACTTGTGGAGATCTGCAGCTGTAGAAGGCTGCAGGGGAATGAATCGGAGATGAGAACAAGTCTTTTCCCTCATCTCTCTCTCATTCTGCAATCAGGTGTTCGGTTGGATCTAGGCAATTTGATTATCATAGCTGTCTGATGAAAGACAGAGGGAAGGCAAGCTCAGACATTGCTGTTAAGGCTATTTAGCACCTCGGAGACATACATTTCTATTTTTTAGGTGGAAAAGTCAAGAAAATCAGTGGAGGTTGCTAGCTCTGTGTACACCCCACATCCACCACTCGGTCCACGAAATCATTATAGGCCTCATCCTTTCGTGGTGAGAGAACCGTCTGGTCAGTCACAACTGGTGAGTTTCACCAAATGCTCTACACGCTATAACATAAGCACGCACAGCCAAAAGTGTGTACATACACCTGTGACATCTATGCCTAGTGTAAAGCAATGATCACCCTGATTGTGCCACATGAGGGCTTCATCTTGCCCCACTCAAGGCTGATTTCCTTTTTGCGGGATTGCGTACTTAAAGAGAAATCTCCAGAAGCTGATGTTGCAAGAGCGTCACATCAGAACCTAGAGAAAAATGGCTTTGCTTTGTGATAAATCTGCTTTAATCTTTCCTTTTTGTCTGCCTTGTCACCCAAGCTTCGGCTGGTGTCCTTACCATGAGTATCGTCAATGAATACTGTGACTGCAGACAAGCTTACACATGTTATAAAACCCTGAAAGCAAGAGAGGTTTTTTAGAGAACAGAGTTGAAGGGGCAAAGTGAGACTAAAGTTCATTCCAGAAGGCCATGCTTTGGAGTGCTGGCTCAGAAATTTCTTACTCTGTTGATGGGAAGAGAAGGAATGTTAATATACTGTTGAAAAAGAATGATACTGAAGTCCAAGGTCAACTATGTACTGCAGTTTTATCTGGTTCTCCATTTCTATAATGATGATGCAAACTGAAGGATATTGTTCAGTCCTGAACGACCTTCTCCTTTCCATCCCATACAGAGGGCACGTGGAGCTGTAGGTGATGAGAGTGGTGAACATCCTTCTCATCAACACCAAGCCAAGGAGAATGCCTTTTCCAAGATGGTGAGTTAGCTCAGTTAAACAGTTTTTTTTGGGGGGGAGGGGGGGGCGGGGGGAGGTGTTTAACATTTCAATGCGGTATTCTGAAGAATATAGAAGGAAAAGATAAAATAAAAAAGTCAGAAAAGTGTTCAGCATTGAACAGTCATGCTTTTGTGGTGTACTGTCTCAATGTGCATGTGGTGAAGCCACAGAAACAGCATGCTGCTACAGTTCCTTTCAGTTCATTGCATTTGCTTCGAGGCTGCACTGTGAAGAGACAGTAGCAAAACCTATATTTATAGTCAAGAATTCTTTTGTATGCTCCAGTTTGTGGATACTCAGTTAGAGATGCCTAAAGTGGTCTGGCTCTTTGGAGGCAGTCCAGAAAATCTCGTTTCCCCGGGATACCTACGAGTCACTCATCACTTCCAAATATCTTGATCAGTGCTATTTTTTGTTTTATGATTCTACTCTGCACTGGAAATGATCCACTGAGATTTTGTATCTGTTTTCTTTTTCATTTTTAGACTTCTTGGCGACCAAATACAGCTCCAGGAAATATGCCACAACCTCTTCGCCTCCAGCCACTTCGTAGCTATGCTGCCATGGGGTCTGCTCCAAAGGCTCCGCACCACACACTTGGACACGATCAGCAGTTTGCTGGTGGGGTAAGGCTGGATTTCATTCTGAAGATAATGCAGATTCATGGAGAGTTTTATAATACTGCTTTAGTACTGCAGTTCCTAGAAGTGCATACTGCAGGCAACACGCCTTCTAAATCTCTATCAGCTTTTATTTAAACACTCCTTTTTAATCTCCATTTAATTTTCAAGACATTGTCTTAGTGGTCTAATGCCTAGTTTTTGATCACAGCCTGGAGAAAATGTGGTGACTTGTCTTTTATAGGATAAAATCTCTCTGTGTGCAAATTTTTCGACCTCTACATAGATTTTCTTTTATGTAGAGAGGGAAGCAGCCATCTGGGTAAGATCAATAACTCAGGAATATTTTCACACAGTCTTACATGATTTAATCTTCATCTACAGCTGAAAAGCAGCAAGACCCATGTTTCTTTTTTTACCATCCCTACTAGTAAATCACACTAGAAGGTTCAGAGAATGAGAGCTTTTTGGTGTAGCCAAACATGGCCTTAATATGTATTCAGTTACTTTCAGATGAGATTTGGACTTGTCTTCTGTTCGAGAAAAAGCATTATGTGATTGACTGTATGATAGGAGTTCCATGGGAATGGAGGATTTTGGATCTGCGACCACTGACAGGCAGAAAATACATGAAAAACTCTGTGCTGCTGTGCATTTGTGCCATATTATGAGGGTCATGATCTTCCCTCCAAGAATTTGCTGACACTCTCTGTGTCTTCTCAAATTATGGGTGATTTGCGTTGTTTCTTTAATGCTCAAAACAGCTAAATCAGTCATAGAACATGAAGATGATGCAGAACTCAGATCCAGAGCCAGCAATGTTTGCAGAATTTATTCTCTAGAGATGTTCTGCTTTTCAGGGCCTTGATCCTCTGTTTGCAATTCATTCAGAAAGAGGATTTTGAGCAACTTCTTGTATAACTGGTGCCAAATAATGTTAGTGTGGGTAGAGCTTGATCCTGTAGTTGTTACAGTAATGGAAATCCTAGAGAAGTCAATGATTCTCCCTATGAAGTCACATGGACACATATGGGAAAAGTTGTTGTCATTTTGGCTGACATGTCCTCAACATCCTATCTCTTCATTCGAGCCTGCATTGAGAAGCATGCACTGGGAAGCTAGCTGCTTCTTTGAGCAGTTAAAGAACAGTTCTGAAACTTTTTAATTTTAATAATGCTTTTGTGAGCAATTTGTCAGGTAACAAAAGGAGGAGATTTTAATGAAAAACACTGCTCACTATCATAATTGCGAAAGCATTATTTACTGATTGAACTCCTGCTGGTAGAAAGTTGCCACTGCGGAAGCAGTGACCAAGGCACCCTATTGAGGGATTCTGGACTTGGATAATTTTGGAACATAAACGAAAACTGCTTCCTTCAGTGAGAAGTGTAAAGGAGACGCCTGCAGATATATGATCTGTGGCTTTGCTGTGGTGCCACACTAGGACACAGGGACCTGTCTGCAAAATTAGTATTGTAATTTAATTCTCACTTCATACATTCAGTGAATTTGATTGAGTAGCTAATCTGAAAGGAAAGGAGAAAACGCAATGACTGGGCAAGGGAGGATAAGAAATGTAGCTATCTATTTCCAGGAGGGTAATCAGCCCAGTGTGGAGCTCTAGAGCTGAAAAGGCAGGGAGGGGCACTGTCAGAGCAAGGAAATGGCAGATGCGCTCAAATTTTAAAAAGAAAAAGACCTTGAACTAAATCAAGAAGTGGGAGATATACAGAAATAGGCAGATGAATTGAACTTGTGGAGATCTGCAGCTGTAGAAGGCTGCAGGGGAATGAATCGGAGATGAGAACAAGTCTTTTCCCTCATCTCTCTCTCATTCTGCAATCAGGTGTTCGGTTGGATCTAGGCAATTTGATTATCATAGCTGTCTGATGAAAGACAGAGGGAAGGCAAGCTCAGACATTGCTGTTAAGGCTATTTAGCACCTCGGAGACATACATTTCTATTTTTTAGGTGGAAAAGTCAAGAAAATCAGTGGAGGTTGCTAGCTCTGTGTACACCCCACATCCACCACTCGGTCCACGAAATCATTATAGGCCTCATCCTTTCGTGGTGAGAGAACCGTCTGGTCAGTCACAACTGGTGAGTTTCACCAAATGCTCTACACGCTATAACATAAGCACGCACAGCCAAAAGTGTGTACATACACCTGTGACATCTATGCCTAGTGTAAAGCAATGATCACCCTGATTGTGCCACATGAGGGCTTCATCTTGCCCCACTCAAGGCTGATTTCCTTTTTGCGGGATTGCGTACTTAAAGAGAAATCTCCAGAAGCTGATGTTGCAAGAGCGTCACATCAGAACCTAGAGAAAAATGGCTTTGCTTTGTGATAAATCTGCTTTAATCTTTCCTTTTTGTCTGCCTTGTCACCCAAGCTTCGGCTGGTGTCCTTACCATGAGTATCGTCAATGAATACTGTGACTGCAGACAAGCTTACACATGTTATAAAACCCTGAAAGCAAGAGAGGTTTTTTAGAGAACAGAGTTGAAGGGGCAAAGTGAGACTAAAGTTCATTCCAGAAGGCCATGCTTTGGAGTGCTGGCTCAGAAATTTCTTACTCTGTTGATGGGAAGAGAAGGAATGTTAATATACTGTTGAAAAAGAATGATACTGAAGTCCAAGGTCAACTATGTAGTGCAGTTTTATCTGGTTCTCCATTTCTATAATGATGATGCAAACTGAAGGATATTGTTCAGTCCTGAACGACCTTCTCCTTTCCATCCCATACAGAGGGCACATGGAGCTGTAGGTGATGAGAGTGGTGAACATCCTTCTCATCAACACCAAGCCAAGGAGAATGCCTTTTCCAAGATGGTGAGTTAGCTCAGTTAAACAGTTTTTTTTGGGGGGGAGGGGGGGGCGGGGGGAGGTGTTTAACATTTCAATGCGGTATTCTGAAGAATATAGAAGGAAAAGATAAAATAAAAAAGTCAGAAAAGTGTTCAGCATTGAACAGTCATGCTTTTGTGGTGTACTGTCTCAATGTGCATGTGGTGAAGACACAGAAACAGCATGCTGCTGCAGTTCCTTTCAGTTCATTGCATTTGCTTCGAGGCTGCACTGTGAAGAGACAGTAGCAAAACCTATATTTATAGTCAAGAATTCTTTTGTATGCTCCAGTTTGTGGATACTCAGTTAGAGATGCCTAAAGTGGTCTGGCTCTTTGGAGGCAGTCCAGAAAATCTCGTTTCCCCAGGATACCTACGAGTCACTCATCACTTCCAAATATCTTGATCAGTGCTATTTTTTATTTTATGATTCTACTCTGCACTGGAAATGATCCACTGAGATTTTGTATCTGTTTTCTTTTTCATTTTTAGACTTCTTGGCGACCAAATACAGCTCCAGGAAATATGCCACAACCTCTTCGCCTCCAGCCACTTCGTAGCTATGCTGCCATGGGGTCTGCTCCAAAGGCTCCGCACCACACACTTGGACACGATCAGCAGTTTGCTGGTGGGGTAAGGCTGGATTTCATTCTGAAGATAATGCAGATTCATGGAGAGTTTTATAATACTGCTTTAGTACTGCAGTTCCTAGAAGTGCATACTGCAGGCAACACGCCTTCTAAATCTCTATCAGCTTTTATTTAAACACTCCTTTTTAATCTCCATTTAATTTTCAAGACATTGTCTTAGTGGTCTAATGCCTAGTTTTTGATCACAGCCTGGAAAAAATGTGGTGACTTGTCTTTTATAGGATAAAATCTCTCTGTGTGCAAATTTTTCGACCTCTACATAGATTTTCTTTTATGTAGAGAGGGAAGCAGCCATCTGGGTAAGATCAATAACTCAGGAATATTTTCACACAGTCTTACATGATTTAATCTTCATCTACAGCTGAAAAGCAGCAAGACCCATGTTTCTTTTTTTACCATCCCTACTAGTAAATCACACTAGAAGGTTCAGAGAATGAGAGCTTTTTGGTGTAGCCAAACATGGCCTTAATATGTATTCAGTTACTTTCAGATGAGATTTGGACTTGTCTTCTGTTCGAGAAAAAGCATTATGTGATTGACTGTATGATAGGAGTTCCATGGGAATGGAGGATTTTGGATCTGCGACCACTGACAGGCAGAAAATACATGAAAAACTCTGTGCTGCTGTGCATTTGTGCCATATTATGAGGGTCATGATCTTCCCTCCAAGAATTTGCTGACACTCTCTGTGTCTTCTCAAATTATGGGTGATTTGCGTTGTTTCTTTAATGCTCAAAACAGCTAAATCAGTCATAGAACATGAAGATGATGCAGAACTCAGATCCAGAGCCAGCAATGTTTGCAGAATTTATTCTCTAGAGATGTTCTGCTTTTCAGGGCCTTGATCCTCTGTTTGCAATTCATTCAGAAAGAGGATTTTGAGCAACTTCTTGTATAACTGGTGCCAAATAATGTTAGTGTGGGTAGAGCTTGATCCTGTAGTTGTTACAGTAATGGAAATCCTAGAGAAGTCAATGATTCTCCCTATGAAGTCACATGGACACATATGGGAAAAGTTGTTGTCATTTTGGCTGACATGTCCTCAACATCCTATCTCTTCATTCGAGCCTGCATTGAGAAGCATGCACTGGGAAGCTAGCTGCTTCTTTGAGCAGTTAAAGAACAGTTCTGAAACTTTTTAATTTTAATAATGCTTTTGTGAGCAATTTGTCAGGTAACAAAAGGAGGAGATTTTAATGAAAAACACTGCTCACTATCATAATTGCGAAAGCATTATTTACTGATTGAACTCCTGCTGGTAGAAAGTTGCCACTGCGGAAGCAGTGACCAAGGCACCCTATTGAGGGATTCTGGACTTGGATAATTTTGGAACATAAACCAAAACTGCTTCCTTCAGTGAGAAGTGTAAAGGAGACGCCTGCAGATATATGATCTGTGGCTTTGCTGTGGTGCCACACTAGGACACAGGGACCTGTCTGCAAAATTAGTATTGTAATTTAATTCTCACTTCATACATTCAGTGAATTTGATTGAGTAGCTAATCTGAAAGGAAAGGAGAAAACGCAATGACTGGGCAAGGGAGGATAAGAAATGTAGCTATCTATTTCCAGGAGGGTAATCAGCCCAGTGTGGAGCTCTAGAGCTGAAAAGGCAGGGAGGGGCACTGTCAGAGCAAGGAAATGGCAGATGCGCTCAAATTTTAAAAAGAAAAAGACCTTGAACTAAATCAAGAAGTGGGAGATATACAGAAATAGGCAGATGAATTGAACTTGTGGAGATCTGCAGCTGTAGAAGGCTGCAGGGGAATGAATCGGAGATGAGAACAAGTCTTTTCCCTCATCTCTCTCTCATTCTGCAATCAGGTGTTCGGTTGGATCTAGGCAATTTGATTATCATAGCTGTCTGATGAAAGACAGAGGGAAGGCAAGCTCAGACATTGCTGTTAAGGCTATTTAGCACCTCGGAGACATACATTTCTATTTTTTAGGTGGAAAAGTCAAGAAAATCAGTGGAGGTTGCTAGCTCTGTGTACACCCCACATCCACCACTCGGTCCACGAAATCATTATAGGCCTCATCCTTTCGTGGTGAGAGAACCGTCTGGTCAGTCACAACTGGTGAGTTTCACCAAATGCTCTACACGCTATAACATAAGCACGCACAGCCAAAAGTGTGTACATACACCTGTGACATCTATGCCTAGTGTAAAGCAATGATCACCCTGATTGTGCCACATGAGGGCTTCATCTTGCCCCACTCAAGGCTGATTTCCTTTTTGCGGGATTGTGTACTTAAAGAGAAATCTCCAGAAGCTGATGTTGCAAGAGCGTCACATCAGAACCTAGAGAAAAATGGCTTTGCTTTGTGATAAATCTGCTTTAATCTTTCCTTTTTGTCTGCCTTGTCACCCAAGCTTCGGCTGGTGTCCTTACCATGAGTATCGTCAATGAATACTGTGACTGCAGACAAGCTTACACATGTTATAAAACCCTGAAAGCAAGAGAGGTTTTTTAGAGAACAGAGTTGAAGGGGCAAAGTGAGACTAAAGTTCATTCCAGAAGGCCATGCTTTGGAGTGCTGGCTCAGAAATTTCTTACTCTGTTGATGGGAAGAGAAGGAATGTTAATATACTGTTGAAAAAGGATACTGAAGTCCAAGGTCAACTATGTAGTGCAGTTTTATCTGGTTCTCCATTTCTATAATGATGATGCAAACTGAAGGATATTGTTCAGTTCCTGAACGACCTTCTCCTTTCCATCCCATACAGAGGGCACATGGAGCTGTAGGTGATGAGAGTGGTGAACATCCTTCTCATCAACACCAAGCCAAGGAGAATGCCTTTTCCAAGATGGTGAGTTAGCTCAGTTAAACAGTTTTTTTTTGGGGGGGAGGGGGGGGGCGGGGGGAGGTGTTTAACATTTCAATGCGGTATTCTGAAGAATATAGAAGGAAAAGATAAAATAAAAAAGTCAGAAAAGTGTTCAGCATTGAACAGTCATGCTTTTGTGGTGTACTGTCTCAATGTGCATGTGGTGAAGCCACAGAAACAGCATGCTGCTGCAGTTCCTTTCAGTTCATTGCATTTGCTTCGAGGCTGCACTGTGAAGAGACAGTAGCAAAACCTATATTTATAGTCAAGAATTCTTTTGTATGCTCCAGTTTGTGGATACTCAGTTAGAGATGCCTAAAGTGGTCTGGCTCTTTGGAGGCAGTCCAGAAAATCTCGTTTCCCCAGGATACCTACGAGTCACTCATCACTTCCAAATATCTTGATCAGTGCTATTTTTTATTTTATGATTCTACTCTGCACTGGAAATGATCCACTGAGATTTTGTATCTGTTTTCTTTTTCATTTTTAGACTTCTTGGCGACCAAATACAGCTCCAGGAAATATGCCACAACCTCTTCGCCTCCAGCCACTTCGTAGCTATGCTGCCATGGGGTCTGCTCCAAAGGCTCCGCACCACACACTTGGACACGATCAGCAGTTTGCTGGTGGGGTAAGGCTGGATTTCATTCTGAAGATAATGCAGATTCATGGAGAGTTTTATAATACTGCTTTAGTACTGCAGTTCCTAGAAGTGCATACTGCAGGCAACACGCCTTCTAAATCTCTATCAGCTTTTATTTAAACACTCCTTTTTAATCTCCATTTAATTTTCAAGACATTGTCTTAGTGGTCTAATGCCTAGTTTTTGATCACAGCCTGGAGAAAATGTGGTGACTTGTCTTTTATAGGATAAAATCTCTCTGTGTGCAAATTTTTCGACCTCTACATAGATTTTCTTTTATGTAGAGAGGGAAGCAGCCATCTGGGTAAGATCAATAACTCAGGAATATTTTCACACAGTCTTACATGATTTAATCTTCATCTACAGCTGAAAAGCAGCAAGACCCATGTTTCTTTTTTTACCATCCCTACTAGTAAATCACACTAGAAGGTTCAGAGAATGAGAGCTTTTTGGTGTAGCCAAACATGGCCTTAATATGTATTCAGTTACTTTCAGATGAGATTTGGACTTGTCTTCTGTTCGAGAAAAAGCATTATGTGATTGACTGTATGATAGGAGTTCCATGGGAATGGAGGATTTTGGATCTGCGACCACTGACAGGCAGAAAATACATGAAAAACTCTGTGCTGCTGTGCATTTGTGCCATATTATGAGGGTCATGATCTTCCCTCCAAGAATTTGCTGACACTCTCTGTGTCTTCTCAAATTATGGGTGATTTGCGTTGTTTCTTTAATGCTCAAAACAGCTAAATCAGTCATAGAACATGAAGATGATGCAGAACTCAGATCCAGAGCCAGCAATGTTTGCAGAATTTATTCTCTAGAGATGTTCTGCTTTTCAGGGCCTTGATCCTCTGTTTGCAATTCATTCAGAAAGAGGATTTTGAGCAACTTCTTGTATAACTGGTGCCAAATAATGTTAGTGTGGGTAGAGCTTGATCCTGTAGTTGTTACAGTAATGGAAATCCTAGAGAAGTCAATGATTCTCCCTATGAAGTCACATGGACACATATGGGAAAAGTTGTTGTCATTTTGGCTGACATGTCCTCAACATCCTATCTCTTCATTCGAGCCTGCATTGAGAAGCATGCACTGGGAAGCTAGCTGCTTCTTTGAGCAGTTAAAGAACAGTTCTGAAACTTTTTAATTTTAATAATGCTTTTGTGAGCAATTTGTCAGGTAACAAAAGGAGGAGATTTTAATGAAAAACACTGCTCACTATCATAATTGCGAAAGCATTATTTACTGATTGAACTCCTGCTGGTAGAAAGTTGCCACTGCGGAAGCAGTGACCAAGGCACCCTATTGAGGGATTCTGGACTTGGATAATTTTGGAACATAAACCAAAACTGCTTCCTTCAGTGAGAAGTGTAAAGGAGACGCCTGCAGATATATGATCTGTGGCTTTGCTGTGGTGCCACACTAGGACACAGGGACCTGTCTGCAAAATTAGTATTGTAATTTAATTCTCACTTCATACATTCAGTGAATTTGATTGAGTAGCTAATCTGAAAGGAAAGGAGAAAACGCAATGACTGGGCAAGGGAGGATAAGAAATGTAGCTATCTATTTCCAGGAGGGTAATCAGCCCAGTGTGGAGCTCTAGAGCTGAAAAGGCAGGGAGGGGCACTGTCAGAGCAAGGAAATGGCAGATGCGCTCAAATTTTAAAAAGAAAAAGACCTTGAACTAAATCAAGAAGTGGGAGATATACAGAAATAGGCAGATGAATTGAACTTGTGGAGATCTGCAGCTGTAGAAGGCTGCAGGGGAATGAATCGGAGATGAGAACAAGTCTTTTCCCTCATCTCTCTCTCATTCTGCAATCAGGTGTTCGGTTGGATCTAGGCAATTTGATTATCATAGCTGTCTGATGAAAGACAGAGGGAAGGCAAGCTCAGACATTGCTGTTAAGGCTATTTAGCACCTCGGAGACATACATTTCTATTTTTTAGGTGGAAAAGTCAAGAAAATCAGTGGAGGTTGCTAGCTCTGTGTACACCCCACATCCACCACTCGGTCCACGAAATCATTATAGGCCTCATCCTTTCGTGGTGAGAGAACCGTCTGGTCAGTCACAACTGGTGAGTTTCACCAAATGCTCTACACGCTATAACATAAGCACGCACAGCCAAAAGTGTGTACATACACCTGTGACATCTATGCCTAGTGTAAAGCAATGATCACCCTGATTGTGCCACATGAGGGCTTCATCTTGCCCCACTCAAGGCTGATTTCCTTTTTGCGGGATTGCGTACTTAAAGAGAAATCTCCAGAAGCTGATGTTGCAAGAGCGTCACATCAGAACCTAGAGAAAAATGGCTTTGCTTTGTGATAAATCTGCTTTAATCTTTCCTTTTTGTCTGCCTTGTCACCCAAGCTTCGGCTGGTGTCCTTACCATGAGTATCGTCAATGAATACTGTGACTGCAGACAAGCTTACACATGTTATAAAACCCTGAAAGCAAGAGAGGTTTTTTAGAGAACAGAGTTGAAGGGGCAAAGTGAGACTAAAGTTCATTCCAGAAGGCCATGCTTTGGAGTGCTGGCTCAGAAATTTCTTACTCTGTTGATGGGAAGAGAAGGAATGTTAATATACTGTTGAAAAAGAATGATACTGAAGTCCAAGGTCAACTATGTAGTGCAGTTTTATCTGGTTCTCCGTTTCTATAATGATGATGCAAACTGAAGGATATTGTTCAGTCCTGAACGACCTTCTCCTTTCCATCCCATACAGAGGGCACGTGGAGCTGTAGGTGATGAGAGTGGTGAACATCCTTCTCATCAACAGCAAGCCAAGGAGAATGCCTTTTCCAAGATGGTGACTTAACTCAGTTAAACAGTTTTTTTTTGGGGGGGAGGGGGGGCGAGGGGAGGTGTTTAACATTTCAATGCGGTATTCTGAAGAATATAGAAGGAAAAGATAAAATAAAAAGTCAGAAAAGTGTTCAGCATTGAACAGTCATGCTTTTGTGGTGTACTGTCTCAATGTGCATGTGGTGAAGACACAGAAACAGCATGCTGCTACAGTTCCTTTCAGTTCATTGCATTTGCTTCGAGGCTGCACTGTGAAGAGACAGTAGCAAAACCTATATTTATAGTCAAGAATTCTTTTGTATGCTCCAGTTTGTGGATACTCAGTTAGAGATGCCTAAAGTGGTCTGGCTCTTTGGAGGCAGTCCAGAAAATCTCGTTTCCCCGGGATACCTACGAGTCACTCATCACTTCCAAATATCTTGATCAGTGCTATTTTTTATTTTATGATTCTACTCTGCACTGGAAATGATCCACTGAGATTTTGTATCTGTTTTCTTTTTCATTTTTAGACTTCTTGGCGACCAAATACAGCTCCAGGAAATATGCCACAACCTCTTCGCCTCCAGCCACTTCGTAGCTATGCTGCCATGGGGTCTGCTCCAAAGGCTCCGCACCACACTCTTGGACACGATCAGCAGTTTGCTGGTGGGGTAAGGCTGGATTTCATTCTGAAGATAATGCAGATTCATGGAGAGTTTTATAATACTGCTTTAGTACTGCAGTTCCTAGAAGTGCATACTGCAGGCAACACGCCTTCTAAATCTCTATCAGCTTTTATTTAAACACTCCTTTTTAATCTCCATTTAATTTTCAAGACATTGTCTTAGTGGTCTAATGCCTAGTTTTTGATCACAGCCTGGAAAAAATGTGGTGACTTGTCTTTTATAGGATAAAATCTCTCTGTGTGCAAATTTTTCGACCTCTACATAGATTTTCTTTTATGTAGAGAGGGAAGCAGCCATCTGGGTAAGATCAATAACTCAGGAATATTTTCACACAGTCTTACATGATTTAATCTTCATCTACAGCTGAAAAGCAGCAAGACCCATCTTTCTTTTTTTACCATCCCTACTAGTAAATCACACTAGAGGGTTCAGAGAATGAGAGCTTTTTGGTGTAGCCAAACATGGCCTTAATATGTATTCAGTTACTTTCAGATGAGATTTGGACTTGTCTTCTGTTCGAGAAAAAGCATTATGTGATTGACTGTATGATAGGAGTTCCATGGGAATGGAGGATTTTGGATCTGCGACCACTGACAGGCAGAAAATACATGAAAAACTCTGTGCTGCTGTGCATTTGTGCCGTATTATGAGGGTCATGATCTTCCCTCCAAGAATTTGCTGACACTCTCTGTGTCTTCTCAAATTATGGGTGATTTGCGTTGTTTCTTTAATGCTCAAAACAGCTAAATCAGTCATAGATCATGAAGATGATGCAGAACTCAGATCCAGAGCCAGCAATGTTTGCAGAATTTATTCTCTAGAGATGTTCTGCTTTTCAGGGCCTTGATCCTCTGTTTGCAATTCATTCAGAAAGAGGATTTTGAGCAACTTCTTGTATAACTGGTGCCAAATAATGTTAGTGTTGGAAGATTCTGGCTGACTGCTTTGGAATTTGCTTGCCATCTGAAAGAATGCAGCAGTGCTGTGGGGTTGTGCAGTATTCTGCCTGCCTGGAAGGAGAACTCTGTGTGGTTACAAGTAGTATGTGCTTAACAATGATATTGTCTATATCTCTAAGGGCTACATTTTCAAGCAGCCTGTCCATTGCTTTGCGAATTAAAACAAAGAGGTTTAGCATATAAATGTTTTCATAAACGTAATGGCAAGCAGCAAGTGAGGAAATTGTTCTAGAGGTATGAGTGTTACTAATTGTAAAGAGCAGTCAAACCATGAGTAGCTCAATATGCGTGGTAGCTATGTTTTTGTGTTACCTACTTAACCTGGTTAAAATGTTTTTGCAGGGGGACAGGAGTGGGTTAAGACTTATGAATTCAGTGGAACATGTAACTGGTATATCCCGGTATCAACTCCCAGTCATCAACAATTATATGATACCAGTGCCACCTCCCCCTCTGGAAAAGGAAGACAAGAATGTAAATGCAGTGAGAACTAGGATGCTCAGCAGCAGATTAGTTCATCCCACCACTGCTGCAAATGACACAGGGCAGCTTTTAACAAAGGTGAGTTATTCCTGTCTGCTTCTCTGTTTATTGTTACGTTACCTTCCCCGTGGGTATATTTGCCTAAAGCTGAAAGATGTGTCTATCTAGTTTGCATAAAGATTCACTGAAGTTTTGAAAGAAAAAAAAATATAACTATTAAAAGACATAGCTAGCACCCTTTTCTCTGTATACTAAAACACTGGGTGTTTTTCATCAGCTAGGGGTAAAAAGGTGCTTGAACAAAAAAGCGCAGGAACTCCTACTTATGGCCTTCTGTCTTAGTCAATCTGATCCTGTCTCTGACTGTATCTGGTGCCAGAACTTCAGCAGGATAGGGGAAATGCTGTGAGTGTGTGAAAACTTCTGTTACACTCTATCTCCAGGCAGTCTTGACTGCTGCAAGGGAATTGTAGGAACCCAGGACTGGGAGAGACATTCAAACTTGGTCCCTGCCATTCTGGGAAATTCAATGCAATAGATTTTCAATGAAAAATATTTTACTGCCCTTCTGCATGTTACAAAACTCTTCCCAATTTAAACACCTCAAGCCTGTCTTAAAGGGCTGGCAGCCTCAAGAGCATTCCACATATAGGTGATCTTTGAGTTCACCTTTTGTTAGAGCTGGAAGCCAAATGCACTTTTTGTGTATTTTCTGCTGCAGAATTCTGGAGGATTCCCTAAGCCCTCGTTACACAGCAACGCATCTGTTACCATGATCTTCCTAGGAAAAGGTTTGCATTTATCTCATGACAGTACTGACTACAGAGATGAAATCAAAATCTATCAGCAGCATTGTGGAGGACAAAACATTTGTGTCTACAACGGCAAGCTGTTGGAAGGAGGTAAGGATAAAGAGTCCAAGAGTTTGTATGGATTCTAGTAACATCTTCTTTATTGGCTAAAATGTTGATGTGATACTAAAATGATTCCAGCTGAGCTCAGTCAAGATGTGTGCCTCCAGACTAAACCTGATCTACTGTTTCATGATTGAAAAGGATGTTACGATTACTTTTTCAAATAACAAAAGAATGAATTCCTTCCTGCTGGAATGGGCTCAGGTCACTTTAGAAAGATGCTCTGACTTGTGGGTGAAGGAAGTACAACCCCTTCTCCCCAGCATGGGTCTGGGTAGCAGCCTCAGTGCCCTTCAGGCCTGGATGCTGAACGGTGCCCCTGCAGAGCAGCTGAAACAGCTCCAGGCACACACGAGGAATCCTAAACTTTCTGTGCTTAATTTAACCTCTTGTAAACCATGTGACAGTTAATTTTTTTGAGACAGGAGGCTCTGGTTTTGGTTCTGCTGAAGCACTGAGTGGCCAAATCGATGATGTATTTGCTTGTCACAGTGGTGTCCTGCTTGGTACTCCTCGATTGGGAAGAGACAAGGCCGCTATGTGGGGAGGCAGTAGAGTCTTAGCAGCTAATTAATACAGCTGAGAACCATGTACCTGACCTCAGAGTGCTGGACACTTTAGTGGTGATGCTGATGAGACACAACAATTGCAACCGGCTGATAGAAAGGCATTGCCTTTTCCTTTGATCCGTTTCCTTTCTGTGATTACAGAGACTTTCCAGTTTGTCTCAAAGAGGCACCGTGGTTTCCCATTCAGCCTCACCTTTTTCCTCAATGGATTGCAAGTGGACAGGTTGAGCTGTTGCTGTGAGTACAAACATCACAAGAATACCAGGCTGGGAGGCAGACATGGATACTTTGGTTTTCTCAATGTGAAAGGAGCTTCTCCTTGCTACAGGTATGGAGATGAATATGCTTTGCTCACAAGGACTTCACAGCCCAGTTTTTAGAGAGTTTATCGCTTGTTTCTTCTATTTTAATCTTTCACTCTGCAGCTCTGTAGAACCTGGTCTGTTTTTCAGCTCCCCAAGAAATGTGTAGAATTGAGCTTATTCCTCAGGGTCCCACATCCAAGAATGCCATCCAGGTCAGCTACCTTTGTGCTGCCTCGTCAGTCTCTCTGTTGAGCATGCCCAGCAGTGGATAGTGTTTGCACTGGATCTGTCAGCTTGTCAGGAGGCAGTCAGCACTTTCTCTGCAGTCCAATGTGGAGGAGTAGCTGTGGGTGGTATACATGAGATGCTTGTGTGTTTCTGGTGGAAGTGATAGTGGAATAAATATTGGGAGCATTGCTGAGTTAACTGTAGTCTTCAGGGTTTTCTTTGTGATAGTGTGAACAGGATAATTTCTTTTTAAACAGCTCTGCCTCTGAGGTGGGATTCTGCTGTAACACTCCTGGCTGCTGAATAAGATAGTGTTGAATATTAGCCAGGTTTCAGACAACAAATCTGTGTAGAAGATTCTTTGTTTGGGGCAAAAGTCAATGCTTTGAGCAACAGCTGTGGTATTGCCAAGAAACCTCACATTTAATAAAATCCTGTGTTAAGTCATGCTAGACAAGTAAACTTCTGTACACATGGGTGATTTTTAAACTTTTTCTTTTTTTTCTAAGTAATTTTTAAAAAAGCAACAGTCAGTTGGAAGAAGAGACCATCCACAGAGCTATATTCTATTTTTTGGATAAGGACTAAATTCCAAGAAAAAAAACCCAAATTCCTTTATTGTACCATGCTTTATCCACTCCAATCTAACACTGAACATGGTTTCTTTACACAAATTCCTTAGTATGTTCAAAGTAGTGACAAGTGTCTGCATTCAGAATGGATATAGCACCAACAGAGTTTAGGAAATGCCCAAATCTCAGCTTCTCTGTGATTTCTAGAGAGACTTGAAGTGAATTTTCTGAATGAGTAAAGTCTTCCAGAAATGAATCCCTTCCTGAGTCATCCTTACTTTCTGTCCCTTTTCCCCTCTTATTCTTAGCGATATCTCAGTTTTCCTGTTTCTCGTCAGTACAGCAAATCTTGTCTGGTGAATAAAAGCATCTCCATTAACCAGATACTCTCCATAAATGGCAATTATTTTCACTCACTAATATTTGACTCCTATTTTGAGTATTGCACCACATCCACATATAAATACCCACTCTGATTCTCAGTAAAGATCCTAGTTTATTTTCCCTGTTGGGTTAAGGCTTTGATTCACAAACAGGTGATGCTGCAGTGATTTCTATGCTGATGCTGTGATCCTTGCACAAAGAGTTTTTTGCTGCCTGGGTCTAGCATTTCTGTACAGTAAAAGTGCTTCAATATCTCAAAAGTCCCTGAAAAAAATACGACGAACAAATAATTGAAAGGTAGGACCTTTATCAGAAATTGTCACGTTGTCACATTTACATTTCATGCCCACAGACTGAAAGGATTTCTAGACTGATTGTTGGGGATTTGACTGTAGTTTGTGAACAGCCGGAATATGAGGGTAATTGCAGTGAAACCTTACATAAAAAAGCATTTCTGATGGCATCCTGATGCTTGCAGGGGTAGGAGCTGGCGTTTGGTGTAGCTTGAGATTAATGGACAGTTTTGATAATTTCAATTTCAATCTGTTTATGTTGCAATTGTTGCCTTTAAGTGCAGATAATGTTACTCTCCTTAAAGGAGGAGCTGCTTCTATATTTGTGGGGCACTTGAAGACTTGAGGGTGCTTCTCCAAGTAAGCCATTATCAGTAACCATGTTATCTGAGTGGCAATGCAAAGGCAGATAAATATCAAGTTTAACTTCTGATAAAGACCTAAACA